>CABFVZ010000861.1:101754-116286 GCA_902151445.1 Timema monikensis | reverse complement strand
CCCCCCACCCCCCACTCACAATTACCCATTTTAATAATTATCTTTTATTGAAAAAAATAGTTATGAATTGTATTACTGCACAGAATCATTCTAATGAACCATGACAATGTATTGTGTTTTTTTATTTTGCACAAAAAATTATTTATATAAAAAAGAGGGATATATTATAACTTTACCTAGAAATGTGCAAGTGGTACAGTTTTTTATTTCATAAAAAAATGTCTAAAATGAGTCGGTGAGTAGCTACGGTGGCTTATATTCGAATATTGGCTTAGGCTAACTATAAGTTGTATCGAAAGTAGTCCTCCCCCCTCTTTGGTGCCCCAGAGCTGATTCAGAATAGATCTATTAGCCTAGTGGCTTTATAGATTGTTAGTAAATAGTTTGCTAACACATTTTTATAAACTCTAAATTTGTAGATAATAATCATTAATACAGGTATTTTTTTATTTACAAGTTATTGTTTTCTTATATTTAAATTAGTGTTTTTTACCATTGTAAATTTACAAAATACATTTAGAAGTTAACAAATTTGTATAGTAATTGATTTATTTGCTAACTACAGTCAATACAAATATTTGCTAAAGTAATTATTTCTACATTGATATTACATGTATGTACATTTAAACTGTAAATAATATAAAGAAAATTAATTTAGAGAACCAATTTTAACTCTTCTTCGGTTGGCCACTGTATGTATATATATTTTATTACCTTGATGTTCATGATTAATATGTGGCATTTATCTGTTTGTGACAAAAGTTGTTAGATTATATTTATTTATGTAATGTTTGTTATCGTTAATATAAATTTTCACTGCAGGAAATGGAATTTTCTTCTTAATTAATTGTATTCTATATTTGTTACTAAGGTTTAAGTAACATTTTATAAGGAGCCACATTTTCACCAAATTGAAGTATTCATCTGATTAAAAAAAAAACTAAACAAAGAGAGAGACAAATTGATGAAAGTAAACCATTTCTTTTTACCCTTCCAATACCTGCACCTTCTTGCGGACACCACAAACCAGTGAAGGACAAAAGGAACATCAGAAAGGATATAGCTACACCGAATAACACCTTTGAGGAAACTGCAGCTATTACGGAGAAAAGATTTACCCTCACACTCTTTCTGTTAACTATTGTCAAATCTCATCGCTATCAGCTATGTCCGGAAGTGTTGTGCCAGGATAAAAAGTTACTGGCAGCCTTAATAAACCATTGTTGAAAAACCTGTAATATATTTGAGAGAATATTGAGCGCACAAAACAGAATAGTAGCCCTGCAGTTCCCTCAAGAGATGATATCCAGGGTAGTCTGCCCATTATGACTTGAGGGAGGTCCTGTTGAACAAAGAGGTTCCTACTAGATGGAGTATGCGATGGCCAGGATGATGAAGAGCAAGCAATAGACGAGGAACATGATCCTGTCGATCGCAGCCGCGAGCAGGATCCAGTCGTACTGTGACCCGGACTTTGTCTCCCTCGGGATCATCTGGTGGTCATCGTTGTGGTCTTCGAACCCCGCCTGCTGTTCCCTCAGTTCCTCTGCATGGCCCGACATCATCGCCTGGTGCACCTGGAGCAGATCACGTGACATTGAGATTACGTCGCAAGAGAGAGATAGTAACATTACTATACCTACTTCCATTTCCTTTGTTTGACCTTTATGTTATTCCTTTTACATGTTTCTATCTAAGTGTCCTATCATTCTTTACAAATTTCCTTTTTATTACTTTTGGGTTTTTTCATTTCCTCTTTTAGGGAGTTGCGTTGTGCATCTCACACTCCCGCCCATGATGAGTTCCGAGGAGAATGAAACCTAGGTTGGGGGAATAGGCGGTAACGCTCGATTTTTTTTTAGGGAGCAGCCACTACCTCTCTGTCTATTGGCAGCACTGTAAAGTGTGAACTAATTCTTTTCCATATTTTGTTCATTCATTTTACCCGTTTCTATCCACCTCTCATGTGATCCGCGACAGTTACCGACAAAGGGGCTATTACCTGCGAGATGATGTGTCCGAGACCTAGTATCCTCCCCAGCCACCCCGTCAGGACGTTCTTGAGGACCCAAGGTAGAGAGCTCTTGTTCTTGCTCCTGGACAAGTTGAGCACGACCACCGAGACGATTAGTGAGAGACACACCATGTACAGGCTGCTGCTGTAGAACAACACTGGAGGCAGGACGTTCGATTACCATTGGGCCAGCTGTTGGTGGGCTTATACTAGGTCGGCCCCTGGCTACGAGTCTTAGGGGTGCCAGGTTCGAATTACCCCAATGGTCACCAAGATTTGGTTAATTAGGATAAAGTTAGGTTGTTGTTCCACACCCTCATCTCATAAGGACATGGAAAGAGCCTCCACAGAAAGGATGTACGATTATTACATTCGGGCGTCCCCTGGGCAACGATACATTAGTACTGGCTAATCTTTCCACTGCTGGTCTACAAGTGATTTAGCCTAGTCTTGTAACATTATTATTAGTTGGTCAATAAACCATTTGGCAAACGGTAACATTGTATGTATGTACTCTCTGTTAAAACTGAAAGTTAAGAGTCGTAGCGTGATGCATTACACTATGGGGTAGCTTACATGAGAAGACACCGACTTAACCCTAGAAAAAAACATGTTGGCGTTCTATAAAATCTGCTATTTCTGTAAGCAAAAACAAGTCCAGTATTATATGTTACACTATTTTGTAAGCTTTCAGTGGTAGAGTTGTCAAATGCAAGTATCAAAAGGTGGACAGACCCACAAGTGGTGTATGGCTGGCCATGGCGGGCATTTTCTGCGAGAAGTACACGAGGAAGATGCAAATGATGATGGCGGTGCATCCTCCCAACATGATCTTTTCACCGGCTTGCGGCGGCAACCAAAAGTTGGACAGCGTCATCAGAACAATCACTACAAAGCGGGGAAACATTGCCGATGATCAATAAATACAAAATAAAGTTTTAAACTAAATATTTATATTACTAATTTAGAGATATGGTGAACAGAATATCATTTGGTAGGGTTAAAGATTTTACATATAGGAAAAGTGTAAACTAGTAAGGATATTAAAGTGAAAATTATGTAAAGAATAATCTGGAAATGATTGCTCTCAGTTGGTCAGTAAGTTATCATACCTATTGTAAACAAATGTAAAACTCAGAATATACAAACTAATAGTTTCCCATGTTCGTTTTGTTTACAAAACTTTGTCTCTTAACCTTTAATGACGAAAACAAAGTTCAAAGGAAGATATTGGAGAGTGGAGGAGGTTACATAATGACAAGTTAGATACCCTATAATGATCAACAAACGTTAGTGATATCACCGGCTATGATGGACAAGGTATGCAGCATGAATGGAAGAGACTAGAACTGTGTTCAGGATAATGGCTGGGAAGAGACCATTGGTAAGACCTAGATGCAGATTGGAGGATTACATTAGAATGACCTGAAAGAGATAGGGTGTAATGAGGTGGACTGGATAGAACTAGCTCAAGATAGGGATAAGTGGCGTGATTTCGTTAGTGTGGCAATTTATTTTCGAGTTCCTAATGCCATGGACTAAGTTACTAAGTCTTCTTTAGATATCATGATGGGACAGCTGGCGACACTGATTCACAGGTATCCAAGACAAACCAAATTTGTTTATTCTGGGTTTTTTCAGATAATCTGGATTACCAATCTTACGATGAGTTCAGTGATGTACACTCCCTGAAAGGTAAGCATTAATTTTGTTTTCTCGATTGACCACCATACTGCCCTAAGTCACACCATGGTGAAACCAATCAGGTTAAGATCCCGTGGAGGGTACCAACTAAAATCATTTAAAAGCTTCTGGGGTACTTAGACTTTTCAGCTGAAGCAATAATTGCTGAAGATCTGAAGTTTGATTTTTACTTAGGCTACTCTGTTCTTACCTACATTACCCGTGTTATTAGCTCGTTAATTATTTATGTGACTTCAAATCCCCCGATAATAGTCTACCCCTTACAGCGAACCGATCTCATTCTCTCGTTTTTGTGTGACCACTGGTCAGTCTCCCTTTACCCTCTAATATAAGACAAGTTTCGCATTGCTGATTAGTCGAGGTTGCCAATAGCTCTTTCTTTACCAACACATCACCTTCAGACATAACAGGAGATTTGGCAACAGTTAACTTAAATAGATTGCGAAGATAAAGCTTTTCTCCATAAGACCTGCAGTTTCCTCAGCAATGATATTGAGCGTAAGAGCGTAACTACAGCTAATCTTCTAACCTGTGGCCGGGGTGATGACGATGGCGTTGTAGGTGGGAGATTGACGTCTCAGAGTGACGTTGTACGTGATGTCGATGTAAGGCTCTTCACAGCAGGCATACTTCTTAATGTTCCTAGCCTCCTCCACATCAACCAGCTCCCACTCAGCGTTAGTGTCCATCAGCTCCACCTGAAACTAGCGGCCGTGTCGGGTACTACACGGATTGCTTCTGTCTGTTCCGTTAAGAGAATCTCGAGACAACGAAGGAATGGTTAGACTGCTTCAATTATTATAAAATTTAGCCAATAAAACTAAGTATACATAAGTACTAAATATGAACCCTCCGAAGGGAAATGTTAAGATTATTTAGTAACGATAAAGGGTCTACTGTTCACAGAACTACTAAGCTACATCCTAGATTAGTAAATAGTATGATTGATATATTTATATTAATCATCTATGGCAAGAGGAGATAATACTTATAGAAAAGGAATGGGTATAGAAACGCCACTCTAATGTTGGCAAGTAGAACCACATCGCTAGCGCTTGCGGCGTTAGTGCCGCAAACTAAAAGATTTGGAGCGGGACTTGGAACACAACACATTTTCTATTGTGGAATGTTTAATTAATCAATTCTTATATCAAATTCAATCAAATGTAACTAAACCCATTATTTTATAAATAAACCACATTATAAAATGTAAAATCTAGCTAAACTCCTTTTTAAAAATAAACAACAAATTGCTAATAAAACAGTAATGGAGAATTTTACAGACTTCACACTTCCTTTTCATTGGACTTGACGTCCACGCATGCGCATTCCTCTGTGACGCCATTACAAGCCGACAGTGGCCCAAACTAACTTACGGTATCAGCTAGTCTTATAAGAGCGCCCACCCCTTGATAATAATGTACCCGAGGTTCACCTCAGAGCCGTGCTCGTCGATCTGAATGTCCACCTGGTCTCCGTCATAGGTCCAGGAACCTAGCCTCATGTAACAGGTCTGGGTGTCGAAAGGCCACAGTCTGAGGTCCAGCTCGCAGAACACTAGGAACTGGGTGGGGGGCACCCACAGCACATTGCCGTTAGGGTAGGCGATACAGTGCGTGTTCCCGTAGTGGTCTATCGTGCTGCCAGTCGCGCTGGTGTGAACACAAACATATGCCACTGTTATGTTGGTGGTTAGGGGCAGTCACTGCTCTCGTTAGTCGGGGACATGCCCCTTGGACCCGCAATAATGTATTTATCTGGGACACAATTTAACACCGCCAAATAAACAATGAAGTGCTTTAAGAAAATTGACCCACTTCGGTGGATGCATGGTCTGAGGCGCTACTCTCATATTAGAATAGACTGCCGATGATGAGGAGATCAAGGTTCAAATCTCAGTCAAGTGTACTGAGGGTGTTTTATTCAAAATGGTTTTCCACTCTACCTCCACGCCAATGCGGGTACATTTTCACTAAACATTACCTTTATAATCCCTAAAACCACTGGCGCAATAAGTACATAAGCGTATAACTTAAACGAGTAGTAAAAGAAAAGTTAAGACAAATTAAAATCCATGTTTAGAGGCAATATTATGTAAATCGACTGTGGTGTGTAAAATAATCCTCGAAGGTATGTGAAAATACCTTAACGGCAAAAAAAGGATAGGCTCTTTAGCGCTCGCACGTATAAATTCAGTGCGGAAGGTTACGGGGGGAGCCACCGGGCACTCTGAACTTCCATAGTTTATGTACTTTCTACCAGATGGCGCGGGCAGCACTAACCAGTCGAAGAGCTGAGTTTGCGCCCAACTCTGAATGGATGTAAAGCGTACAGAACCAACCTGCAAGTTGATGACTCAAAAAATAATTATTACCGAGTTATCTTATTTATGACTTTAATATCTATTTCCGTTATAGGGGACCTGGAGGTCTAGGGGTAAGGTGTCAAGACTTCTGTGTTAGGGGTCTGGGGTTCAATCCTCGGTCCCGGCACGGGTTTATCTGACAAGACGTGTATTAATCACAACTTGTGAATGTGTAGAATGACAGTCCTCCACCGTGGTTCGGATCCCACGTTAAACTGTAGGTCCTCTCTGCTTTCCACCGTCGTCATTCTCACGTATCATCCTGTCCTCTAGGGATAATAGCATTCCCCTCAAGGGTGTCCCCACCTCAGAAATGAATTCCTCCACACGCCAGTAGAGCAGAGGTCAGATAAGGTCGAATGGCCAGATCTAGAGTGTTAGCCCCATCCACCACTATCACCATTAAATCATTCATGTTATACTATTGGTACGAAATTATATATATATATATTTTAAAGTGGTAATGGGTCCATTCTGCTTAGCCCCCTTTCACCCAACAACAAATAAGCGGGAGCAGCGTGTATGCAGGGGCGGATCTAGGTCGGGGGCCATCCCCCCTGACAACAGGCCATGGATCCACCCCTGCCTCTATGGTGCTATATGGTGTGTCCGCAGTTACCATCCGTAGCAATGAACGACGTGTTAACACTGTCTGAAAGTATTTGGTTTGAAACAAAACTGGAAACGTTTAGGGACAACACGAGTGTTTCGGAGAGTCCATTTTATAATATCAAGTTCACAGCCGCTAGATAGCACTACTCATACATGCACATCATGTCTTTTACATTTATAATTTTAATGACTCAATTTTTCTCCTCCATCAAATTACAAAATGAAATATAGCTAAATTATTTAATTTGTTTGTAATCGGGATGGGTGTTTTCCTCCCCTCCATGGTACTGTGTTCGTTCCTTGACAGATGTTAACTTTGTTGTTGTTGTTAACGTACCTGTTGTATAGGACGATATCTGGCTGCCATATTTCATGATCTGCGATGTGTAAGACAGAGAGGTCGCCGTAATCACTCGCATTCCACTTGAGTTTCTCGTCAGTCCATGACTGGAATATATAACACGCCATATTGGATAGTCTCTGGTTCGATTATTAACTTACTCCTTGGCATAAGGCAGTCAAAAGTACAAAAGTACGCCACCTATCCCAATACTGAGCTAGTTCTATTCAGTCCACCTCATTACACTGTATCCCTATCTTGAGTTCTATCCAGTCCACCTCATTACACCATATCCCTAGCTTGAGCTAGTTCTATCCAGTCCACCTCATTACACCCTATCCTTGTCTTGAGCTAGTTTTATCCAGTCCACCTCACTATACCCTATATCATGAGCTAGTTCTATCCAGTCCACCTCATTACACTTGATCTCTTTCTGGTCCATTCTAATATTTTGCTTCCATCTGTGTCTAGGTCTTCCCAAGGTCTCTTCCCATTGGGTTTACCAGTCAATACCCTGAACACGGTTCTATATTCTCCCATTCGCCCTGCATGTCCTACCCACCATAATCAACAAGATCTGATAATCTTAACAATGTCTTGTGATGATTACAGATTATGAAACTCATCATTATATAATCTGCAAGATTTGATTACCCTAACAATGTATGGTGATGAGCACAGGATGTGTAACTCATCATTATGTAACCTCTTGCATTCTCCCTTATCTGGTTCAATTCCCGACACTTAAAGTGTTTGTCAGTTTGTATTGTGTATTTGTAACAATGCACACAAAAGTTATGTTTTCATCCAATATGTGTAATTCTCTTTTCTGTTTGATTAATTGAATTATTACATTCAATGAAAATAACAATTTTATTTCTGAATAAATGCAATATTTTTATTATATACTTAGATATTCAACTATCTTTGTACTTACCATTTTGACCCATCCATGAACCGACATAATGGCTTTTAACTCGTCCTGAAACCATCATTACAAGAATGTCTTAAAATGGATGGATTATATATATTTTTTTAGTAATTTAATTAATAACTACATTTGTTATAACTTTAATGGTATCTATAATTCTTATGATTTTCCAGAACAATCATTTCTGCAATTTAAAGGATAAGTGTTGGAATAAAGATTTAAAATATCATGAAAGACATGCAAAACAAACACTTTATTTCAACAATGAGAGCTGTAGCCGACAAAAGTTTGATTTCAAAATGGCTGAGACGACCTGTATCACTGAGTGAAAGTTTGATATAACGATAAACCTTTCAAGTAAGTTATTCAACTAATTATTGTATTTTTGATCCTGCGTCTCCCGTTCGGGTTTAACATGCACCAATTACGTTATTGTGTTAGGAATGATAAAGTTTGAATTCATAGGATGTGTACCCGCGATTGCATGGAGGGAGAGTTGAAAATCATTTACAGAAAGCCACCCTCAGTACACCCATTTAGGAGGTGAACCCTGATCTCCCCGTCAATGGCAGTCCAGTCTACTGTGATAGTGATGCCACAGAATTTATACCAGTCCCAGATGGGAGCTAATTATCTATGTTTTTTGTCGTTTAGCTTACAATGTTGCCAGTGATACGACTGACCAGGTCGATACATGTGAGGGTCATGCAGTTAGCTTACAATGTTGCCAATGATACGACTGACCAGGTCGATATATGTGAGGGTCATGCAGTTAGTTTACAATGTTGCCAGTGTTACCACTGACCAGGTCGATACATGTGAGGGTCATGCAGTTAGTTTACAATGTTGCCAGTGTTACCACTGACCAGGTCGATGTGTCTGAAGGTCATGTGCATAGTGACCGTGGTGGTGGTGTTGTGTTGAGCGGGACGGGCAAACTTGTCGTAGTTGTGCAACAAGTCCCTCTTCAGCATGTCTGTCCACGTGGCGTTCCATGAGGGCCTCTTTGGCGGTGACGGGTCTGCCACAACAAACTCACGTGGAATAGTGGCGTTCACTGGACAGGATTTAGGGGAAACACCTTGCCATTAAACCCACCCATGTATTTAAAAATAGATTCTAAACAATTATTATAATTGTTTTTGAGTTTAACAGTAGCTTAACGAAGGAAGGATTGTTCTCAACATTGTTGTATTAGTTTTAAATTAGCTTAACGCAAGAAATTATGTTAGTTACATTGTTGGTTTTACTAGTGCAGGAGTTTAATAAAGGAAGGATTTAAAAAAATAGTCGGTTTATTAGTTTAGCAGGTAGAACAAAGGAAAAGCTATACTTATCATGGTTATCATTTCACAGGTGCTTAACACATGGGGTGTATTATTATAATTGTTGTATTACTTTTATAGCTAAGACAGGATATTACTATCAATATTGTATGAATGTTACAAGCACTTAATGTAGGAAAGGCTATTATCATTGTTATTTTTAATTTATTAGTTGCAAAGACCATCAATTTACAACTGAAGAAAATATTTGTGAAGTGCTTTATATGGAACGTCATCGTTCATTATGTCGTGGAAACATGGACACGGGTAAAGGATGAAATGAGTTATTTGGAAGGTTTTGAGGTGTGGATGTGGTGAAGGATGGACAAGCTAGATTGATCAGATAAAGTCAGGAATGAAGAGGGTTAAATAATAATGACACATATTGGAGGCAAAAAACAAGAGTTAGATAGGTCACATATTATTATTAATAAGGGAATGCTTATAAAAGACGGTTATATTGATAAGGACAAATTATCTATAAGTTATAAAAATAAGAAACGACAGTTGATGTGTCTCCCTTTCCTGGGGGGAAGGGGGGGTGGGGTGTCAACCAGATGAGGAACCGAGTCGGCGGCCTAACTGTCAGAAGGGGAAACAAAAAAACTTCGAGTACCTTATTAACAGTTTGAATTTGCCACGTTCCCATTGGTGCAAATTCAAACATGGTGAAGAAGGGTAGGACGGTAATGACCAGTAAATAGCGGTCCAACCGAGGTATTAAGTAGGGTTGGGCCGAGCAACCCGGACACTCTTGTTTAAAAATCTGGGAGGACTCGGGCGAACTTTGTGACGCTCGGGGAGGACTTTATTTATAATATAGTCCTAATACTATTTGTTAAGCATTCAAGATAATACTCCCATATAATTTACTTAGGGCCGGTTGCACAAACATCATATTGATTCTTCAATCACCGGATTGTCAATCAGCTTGATCATAGATCAAGAAAAATCTGGGTTGCAACAAAGTTAACTAGAGATCAAAAACTCCGATCACCTGACCACAGATTTGACCGGGGAATAGAATAAAAGTAGCATGGCAACGCTGTAAAAAGTTTTATTTTTGAACAGCTGACTGTTGTAACATAACCTAAATGTATACAACAGATTGGCTTTGTGAATATCTTTTTTTTCTTTATTTGTTTTGTTTAATTAATACACGTAAATTTGTTTGAAATTATTAATAGACGTTTGTATTAATTGTATTATTATAGTTAGGTTATAAAATGAGCTTTTAAAGTATTTATATCATTTCAAAATAACATAATGAGTGAAAAGAAATCCAGAAGTCCCAACTTTACTTCAAATGAGCGTGTATTTGTTGGAAAAATACGTGTCGATAATAGAAAATAAAATAAACTGATGCTGTGACAAGTAAACAGAAAGAGGCGGCCTGGAAAAGTCTAGCCGATGATTTTAATAAAAACACCACATCTGTTCAGAGATCCTCAGAACAATTAAAAATATATTATGAAAATTACAAGAGGAGAGTTTAAAAAGCAACAGCTGAGGACAAAGTAAATTGTTTATTTTAAGAAACACTTATAGTATTATACAGTATTAATCAATTCAATAAATTTTAATATTTTTTGTCACTAGGCCTAGCTTAATATATTTTTTGAATTAATAAATATTAACTTTATTGTTTCATGAATTTAATTATTTTTATTGTCACTAAGCCTAACTTAAAATACTATTTTGTTAATTAATAAATTTGAACTTTATAGTTTCATCAACTCAATTGTTTTCACTGTCACTAAACCTAACCTAACACAATATTCTGTGAACCAAAAAGTTTCCAATAATTCCAGGAAACCCAGCAATGGACACAAATACTTCTTGTAGGAGTGAAATATTCCTTTGGTCTACTTTAAGTTGTATTTTATCTTTAGCCATTAAGGCAAGGTGATGAGTCACTCTACGAACAATTGTGCATACAGTAGATTTGTTGACACCTATTAGATCCCCTGTTACTATTTGGAATGTGCCAGTTGCAGTTAATCAAGTGTAGTGTGTTAAATATACTAATCCTTCCATTATATCAACGATGTAAGGCATAATTAATTATATATTAAAGATTAAGAAAGTCACAACACAATAAAAATCTAATCTTTAGTATCTAACTACCCTATACTTTCAATATCTTAAAGGCCGAAAATAAGTTATAAAAACAAACATAACAATATAGTGATAGATTAATGGTAAGAGAATAATACTTTTGACAGACTTGAAGAGAGGAAGGATGGATAATAGAATAAAGAAAGGCTCTCAGGATAATGAGGCTTGTAGGTTACAGTTTCGTTGATAATAATTGTCTACGAACAGTTTCTCACTAATTGGAATGAAACGCGTGTATTCGATGCAGTTCGTACTATCATCGCTGCATTAATTCTACACATAGCGTTTTTGAACTATTACTTATGTCAAGTTTTAGACCAATAGTAACACCTTTGACCCAACCATACACATTTGTTTATCGTTTGTTATTTGAATGACGTTGCTATTGAAGTTATGGCAAGCTATGATATTTTTAAAATTTAAAATATATACATATACAAATTTTGAAATATTTGTAGCTAAACTGATAAAATGAAATGTAAAACAAATACATAATAATTCGTTTTAAAGGACTATGGAAAACCCTGATAACTTTATAAGCCCATAGTAAGAAGTTAAACAACAGTAACCTATAAGTAACCAAAAACACTTCTTGGAACCTGAAATTCCATGAAAATTTGTTAAAATATTTGCTTCTAACTAGCTGATTTGTAAAATACTGCATTATTACTGCGATCATGTATGCTCAATAATAAATTGCTCATGTTTGCTTTGAGTAGTCTTGTCTTATTTCCGGTAAAATATCAAGTCCTAAGTTGTGTGCATATTTGCTGGATAAAGTTTCAGAAATAGACAAAAAATTGTTTTAATGACTTGTAAGGTGTAACATTTCTGATAAGTTATTTTAGTAACTGTGACTTTTTACTCAGCAAGAAAGTCGATATTCCTCCTTATAACAGGGACTAACAAATTAAACCAGCAAGGATTAGAGTCCTATATGTGGTCAAAAGTTGTGCTATAGGGATAAGGAATGGTATATGTCAAAAGGGAAAGCTTTCGATGTAATGGAATTAAGTTACATCTAGAGAATTATGTTCTTATTTATTAATAAAACATGCACCTTAGCACCCTGTGGATGACCCACCACAGATGTTCTTACCTTATTAAACTAATTTTACATTTAAATTTATTAAGCGATATTTACCTACTAAACTAATTGTAATTATATATTGGTATTGCCATACTAAGCTACTGTAACTGCGCAATTAATTAAAATTTGTTGAAAAATAACACACGGACAATCAAACACCAGATGTTTAACTGATCCATCTTGTACTAAGGGTTATTCTTCACTCATAGGTTAAGACTGAGTCTGTAATGGACGTGTGGGGCCATCAGCTACATATGAGTGACCAATAGTATCGCGAGGTATCAGATACCACAGCCATCTGCGACTTGGGAGCCCTGCTATGCTGTCGACGATACAATACACGATTGTAATTTTTAAATCAGAGAGTTCATTGAATATCAATACACAAGTTGCAAATGTTGCAATGTAAGAGAAACTAGGAAAGTGGAGGCCATGGGACTGAAGTTTATGAGGAGCGTGTTAGCTGTCAAGAGGAGAAACAATATTAGGAATGAAGTTATCTGGGAAAGAGTGGGGGTACAGGGAGTACATGAGATAGTAGAGGAAGCAAGACTTGAGATGGTATTATGGTTAAGTAATGATGATAGAAAAGGAGAGAGAATGATGCAAAGAGAATGATGAAGATGAAGTAAGTATGTAAAATATCGCAAGGGAAACCAAGAAATAAATGGAAGAATATAACAGAAAGTGTGCAAGTGAGTGGAGAAGAATGGGGGACTGACAGAGGAAGATGCAGGCACTCTACTAACTGACCTGGCCACTGGCTGGAAACAGTTGATAATAATGATATGATTAGGAGGTCGCAATGTAATTACACCACTGTCCGTTGGAATGTGGTCCCCTCTACACGGAAAATGCCGCAATTACAATGATCTGCAGCCTGTGTGTTGATATCCATTGTAATTGTACAATGTTAAGGTGCGGCAGAAGGGAGTGCAAGTATTTTTTAGTTTTTATAGAATATACATTTTTTTAGCAAAGATAAATTAAATATTTCTCCAGTAGCAACAAAGAATTTAGTTTTTTGCACATGTTAATATCAACAGATCTTGAATATCTGTCAAGGGTGTCCTGGAATTTTGTCAACACTTTTTAAATAAAGAGAAACAGTTTTGACAAAATTCCAGGACACCCTTGACAGATATTCAAGATCTGTTGCTACTGGAGAAATATTTGATTTATTTTGGCAAAACAAATGTAATGCTATAAAAACTATATAATTACTCATGCTCCCCTCTGCCACCCCTTAATTTAAATATTGATATTTCCTTATGAAGATAGTTAATTGTACTGGTTTTTTTTAGCGTTATATCTTTCATCTAATTACTTTCTCTGTTTTATTCTCATTGATCCCAGCCGTAAAGTCTGAACACGCTTGCAAGGCCCTGAAGATATTCCTACAAGCTGCATCACAAACAGCTTCTATCCACTTGATTGCCACTTCCTGTTGGCAATTGTTTCTCTCTCAATCCTTCCTCTCTCTCTCTCTCTCTCGGTTGTTCGTCTCTTCTCTACTCATTTTATAGCTCCATTCACTGGCCGCTTGCTTGTGTCATCTTGATCTTTTAGTGGCTATAGAAATAGTTCGCGTCTCCTGACCTTGACCTCTTTCCAAGGGGAGTCGAGAAATGGTGTTCTTCCTTCTTAACTGATGTATTGGGCTCATACTTTCAAAATTAATAGTAGCTTATCCCCCGTTAGTTAGTTAGTTAGTTAGTTAGTTAGCTTCAGACTAACTTTCAAGAAACCTGTCAAAATAATGAATTCCAATATCATTTGGAACAAACATTTAAAATCGTGATAGAATATATATTTTTATTTTTATTATTATTTAGCACCGCGTCTTACTACCCGTTCGGGTTATACGCTTTAAGTACTAATTACGCTAATGGATTAGGAATTGGGAAGGTTGAATTAGAGGAGGTGAACCCACATTTGCGTGGAGGGAGAGTGGAAAACCATTTATGAAAAACCACCCCCAGTTTCACCTAACCGAGATTCGAACCTCGATCTCCCCATCCTCAGCAATTGAG
>CABFVZ010000861.1:54556-98660 GCA_902151445.1 Timema monikensis | reverse complement strand
TTTTTTGGGGGGGGGGGGATGTGGCCCCCTAGAATATGAGGGCCGGGGCGATTGCCCACCCCCTCCTCCCCGACCAAGACTGTAGATGGATCAAGTCTTTGTTATAAACACATTGTAATATTAGCTCATATCATGGGCAAGATCACTAATGTGTCCTATGGGGAGAAATGTGGAGAAGTACAATAATTTAAACAAAATTAGGAAAAAGTGGAATAACCCATTTCCATGTTTTTTTTTAAATTTATTTTTTGAAACTAATTAATTTTGGCGTGTTTTTTTTATGAGGAAACTTGAAAAAAAAACCAGTATGGAAAAGTCATTTTCATATTTAAAATGACATTTTAAATAATATAAAACACGTTTCGTGGTAAATTGGACGAGTCCACCTAATGATATATATACTGAGGTTGGAGGAATGCCGAACTAGTCCATTGGCAGACCTACACAGATCGTGATACGGGCGCTAAAACTAACATGGGTGAGCGCAGTTGGCAAGGCACACTGGATCACATTCCCACGTACGGGGTGAAATTGAAACAATTCACAGGATACCTGTTTGACAGGAAATAATACCCTCTTCAAACAAAGATACACCCCTCATTTGAGGCTGCAGCTTGACTTAATCCACCAAAATACTAGGTATGGTATGTAGTACCTAACTTAAACTAACCTAACCTAAAGACAGCTGCCTCGATCATTACCTTACAAACAATAAAATTAAAAAAAATTGATAAGAGACAGTGTGATTGTCTATCATGCAGAAACAACAAAAAAAAAAAGTCATCTCTGTGTTCAGGAAAATCAAAATAGTGGGGGAAACATGGAGGCTCATTCTAATTTAACCTAAAATCAACCTTGCGAGTCGACCCAGAAGTAGCATTGTCTACACATGTAACCTCGGGTGCATTACCTTTGGAAGTGGCTACAGTCACCAAGAGTAGTAGCGACGAGGAGAATATGAGACAGGAGCACACGTTACAAGCGGTGTAGTACGCAACACGCATGGCTCAGCTGTGATCATGCCACGAGAACACTGCTAGTGGTATTTGAACAGGAGAGTTCAAGACGTGGACGAGGTCGCATAAAGGACAGAAACCACACACAAAGATGCTATGGACAATATAACAATGTATGCTATTATTTAAACAATTCAACATGCCATGTAGTTAATGAAGGAAGAAAGAGGGTGTTTGGTGAAGTCATTTTTCACTTAAGGCGGCCGCCTCGGGATGCGAGAAAGTGCCAATCGCCGTCAGGCCACTCAGCTTAAAATACAATGGTCTGTGTCATTTTCTGGAGCTACTTATCTATTTTATCCAAGCTTATACTACCTTTCACCCTTCACCTACAACCACCCATCATGTCAATAAGAAAAGAGGTTTGACACCTTAGCTCAGTCGGCAGCGTGTATGTCTACTCGGCTAAGGGTCCCAGGTTCAATTCCCGGCATGTCTGATAAATTTACCGTTGGTTGAATGTGGCTTTCACATTGATAATAATAATAATAATAATAATAATAATAATAGCACCGCGTCTTACTACCCGTTCGGGTTATACGCTCTAAGTACTAATTACGCTAATGGATTAGGAATTGGGAAGGTAGAATTAGAGGAAGTGAACCCGCATTTGCGTGGAGGGAGAGTGTAAAACCATTTAGGAAAAACCACCCCCAGTTCACCCGACCGAGATTTGAACCTCAATCTCCCCGTCCTCAGCAGAAGAGCTCAACACGACAAGCACGTTAGCCAACTACGCCAATGAGGCGGGTTTTACATTGATGAACTAATGACTGGGGTCTGGGTGTTGTGTCTTGTTTTAGATTTAAGTTGGTTTAAAAGTCTTGTGCTCAGTCGGTTCAGACAGTGCATGTTAAATACCTAAAATAAATTAAGAAAGAAATACTAGTTTTTAGGCCTGTCTACAACATTTTGATTATAATATTCAAGAACACAGAAGGTTGGACTTAGTCTGTTATTATATAAGAGTGGATAAAGTGAGAGTGGACTAAATTATATCTTTTATTAAATTAAAAAAGGAAAATAGAAAATCTGACATGGTTAGGTTGTGTACCTCGGTTTACGCAATAAGTATGGAAAGTTTCAGCCTTCTTTGTCATCCAGAGGCTTTTGGAGGGTGTGGAAAAGCACACAGATTAGGAAATTATGTAAATAGATGGGTCAGCCAATGAGGCTTCACATTAAATGGATACACTTCACTAAGCATTACTTCAGATACTTAATATATTGATAAATACTGCATAAATTATTCAAGACATCCAAGGCTTACCTGTAAATTAATACAACCTAAAGTTGTTAAAAATTCTGTTGATTAAATTATAAAGTGAATTTGAATTTAAAAACAAATGAAAAAGTTCTCTAATTTTTGTCACCTATTCAACAAATTTAAGTTATCCACTGATCACCTCCTCTTAGAATGGAACCTGGGTCTCTCGACCGGGGGTCCCCCTAATGTATAACCTGTTCCAGAAGTTGTGTAGAGTTGTTACCTGAGTCCTTGCGATGAAAGGTCCAGTGCTACGCCGACACTCAAGTCACCGAGCTGCTGGAAGAACAGAGTTGTGGGTCTACCAGACAAATTGGTCGTTATCAAGTCCCTCTGTCAATCTGTGTGGCTCGTGGGGGAGGGGGGCGCACACACACACACACACACACACACACACACAGAGTCCAAAATGTGACAGTCACATCACACGCAGATAACACACTTGAGGATGGGAAAGGGTTCACCAGATAGGGTGATATCACAACTGTCGTCGTCGCTTGGGTTGATAGATTCACTGCTTCGTTCAAAACACAATTAGGAATAATTATTATCAGGGCTTGAATTTTGACAACATGTTATATTTTTTTTGTACGAAGACAATGCTCATGTGTACATAAATTTTGTTTCATGACCCAGTAGTTGTAGAAACTTTTTTTACAGGTCATCCTTTGTTCATTTTGGATTATTAGCTCATATTTTCTTGGTGTGCATAATTTTTTGGGCATTTTTGAGTCAGTTTTTGTAATTATTTTTAACATTATTTTAAATACTTCTGATATTTTATAGATGAATTAATACTCATTGATATATATATATCAATATTATATTTATCAGTATTCAAGAGTTTAGTTTCTAAATGCTTTTCATTTCATAGATATTTTTCAGTTTCCATTTTTAAAGGTTGTGTCGTGTGCATTCATTAAGTGTGTTTGTGTAAATTTTTAGGTCATTAAAATCCAGGGTCGGATAATTATATAGTAATATTTAGCACCACGTCTTACTACCCGTTCGGGTTATACGCTTTAAGTACTAATTACGCTAATTGATTAGGAATTGGGAAGGTTGAATTAGAAGAAGTGAACCCCGCATTTGCGTGGAGGAAGAGTGGAAAACCATTTAGGAAAAACCACCCCCAGTTCACCCGACCGAGATTCGAACCTCGATCTCCCCGTCCTCAGCAATCGAGCTCAACACGACAAGCGCGTTAGCCAACTACGCCACCGAGGCGGGTAATTATATAATAATAAAATATAAGTAGTTTATTTATTTAAAGTATTTAATATGCACTTTATGAACCGACTAATTATATCAGCACACGAGAATTTCTATGAGTGTGAGCGACAGAATCTACCAATTTTGTTCAGAAAGGTATTTTCTCACACCTTCCAGGGTTCTTTCACACGCTACAACCGACACAGGGTCGACAGCGTTACTTCCCCTCCATAGGAAGTTGTGCTACTGATTTCTATCGCTCAAGAAAAGTTCGTTGACCCCAGCTGGGTTTGAACCCACAAACATCTGGACCTGAGGCGAGCACTTTACCCCAAGACAGAGGTCAACAGTTTATTATTTGAAAATAGTTGGGCATAAAGCTCTATTCAAACATTTTCTTTAGTCTCAGTAATATATTTTGTTAATATAAATCTATTAAAAATGAATAACTGCTTTATAATTAATTATAACATTAACTCCATAATTTTGAGTTTTTCTAACACAAATATTAAAAATAATTGCCATAGTTATATTTTTTCTATCAGTAAAAAAATAGTAAATTGGAAGAAACTAAATAAAAATGCTACTAATAATTTAACTATTTCTTCCAATTTTAAATATGAAATTATTAAAAAAAAATATCACGATAGTAAATATTAACACTAACCTCTATGCTGTCTTACTTGAACATGACTTTTATAATTATTCATTAATTTTGGTAATGTAACAGACACAGCGCCCATTTCCCAATTAGTTTATCACACTAAGGAAAAAAAACCAATTTCACAAATAATAAACTGTTCGACCATGGCAAGAAGTGAACCCGGGACCCTCAACTTGGTGGGCAGACTTGCTACAGACTGAGCAGAGGTATCGGATTAACTTTTAACTTTAAAAGGAAGGTAATAGCCAGATTAACTTTTTACCGCGCATGACTGGTTGGGAGACGGAAAATAAATTCACATACAATACAAGCTATTTTGAGTCACAATCTCATCATTCAAATGATGAGATACAAACACACAGTTTCAACCATCTCACCATTCAAATGATGAGATACATAGTTTCATACCAGCTCACCATTCAAATGATGAGATACATACAGTTTCAACCAGCTCACCATTCAAATGATGAGATACATACAGTTTCAACCAGCTCGCTATTCAAATGATGAGATAAACACAGTTTCAACCAGCTCACCATTCAAATGATGAGATACATACACACAGTTCGCTTGTCTGAACCGAGAGTCCGTCCCAGCATTTTTTAAACCGAGTTCCGCAAAGCCCAAGGGCTCCGCAATGGTCATCTCAAGCAATTTCATGAAATTTTAGAATATTCATTTGTTTTTAACACTATAAAATAGTATAAGTAGGCATATTTATTTTTATCACTGCGTCTTACTACCTGTTCAGGTAATATCCATATGTACTAATTACTCTAATGGGGTAGGGATTAAGAAGAAAGCATTTTAGAGGTAAGCTAACTGACATTTGCATGGAAGGAGAGTGGGAAACCACTCTCATACCCGTCTGAGATTAGAACTCCAATCTCGTCATCAGCAGGCCAGTCTAACACGAGAGCGACGCCGTAAACCGTTGGGCCAATGAGGCGGGTTATAATAATTTAATTAGGATTGCCAATTTTTTCAAATCTGACTAAAGGAACATGCCAGAGGCACACTTGGTGCCTTCCACCTAAAAGTTTGTGATCCCCTGTTATAGACAATGGTGGTATTTTAAACGTCACTTTGAAATTTTGTTCAAACAATTCTTGGTAATTTTTTTTTATACTAATACTATACACAGGGTCTCAGCGAGAATTTCCAAAAGCTTTCTTTATTTTGGTTTGTCCATAATTATTGGATAATGTGGAAACATGGAGAAAGTGTATAGCCGAGGAAGATAAAGAGAAAAGGCCGGTAATGTTAAAAGTGGGGTTAGTAAGAATATTGATAGGTCAAGTTCAGATACCAAAGGATGGTAATTAGTAAATAAAAATCGGAACTCTACACTGTTGACCTAGTTTATTATTTACCAACCCCACTGGTTTACATGTCCATTTTGTAATTTACCCTGTTGAACCTAAATGTGTCTGCCAGTAGGCATTCCCCAAGACTTTAAGGGTTCCTCCAAACAAGTTTATACATCCACTACTGTTTCCAGCCTGTGGCCTGTGTCCACATATTCTCCACTACCGACCTGCTAGGCCTGTTGTAACTTAAAACTAGGACAGGCACAACATCCAGTCCCCGGCTGTTAATTCATCACTGTGAAAGGGTAAACACACATTTCACCAATGTTACATTTTTCACACATGCTGGGAATCAAACCCAGGACCTTTAGCTCGATAGACATAATTGCTACCGACCACGCTAAGGTGTTCCTCTAAACAATAAAGGTTTGGGGGGAGGGGGGGTTGGAGTAAATCCCAAACATAGCATCAACACTGTGCAACATTTTTAATATACAACAATGTAATACACATTGTACACTTATTTACATTCTTATCAAAATATAGTAAAATAGTGACTAGGTTTCATAATAAAATATAAATTTGTACTTTTTCTATTACTAGATTGGCCCTTAGTGCCAGTAACTCTTATTACTGTGGATTTACAAGCTCGTTAGAAAACAATCACAAGATCTTTTCATTGGCGGCCTTGTCAGCTCAGCGCGACTTGAAATAACTTTGGTTTTCTTGTTTTATCCGTAACACCATCAGCTTGGGAAACCCGATAAAATTTCAAAGCCAACCAAACTCAAATCAGTGATCAAGTGCCTAAATCAACAAACGCACTACGCAAATGCGTTTACAGTGGCCGGCCGGTAGGTGGTGATGCTTGGGAAGAGCGATGTCGGGTCTGGAGTGGGGGAAGCAAACTGCCGGAGGGGTGGCGACTTCTAAACAACCATCATACGAGGTTGGTAGCACCGGACTGTTCACTCACTTCCCCCACCACTGATAACCTGTTTGGCCATTCGAGGTCAGGCTTCACCGCCTGCTGGCAGACCTCTGCAAAGCAAAATACAAGAAGACATCTGTGTCTACTGATGTTAAATGATTTAAAATAACTTATGTGGGAAATGTCTATGTCGATACTTTTCAGTTTAGATTTGCTTCAGGGCATTACACAATAAATTTAAAAAAAAAATCTATCTGTTTATTCACTAGAAAATAAAACATGTGGGTAGTCAGATATTTCTAGTTTGTGTTGCAAGGTATAATGGGACAACAGACAATGTCTGTTAGTGTGCTAGTTGTTATGACTTTCGACACACTATTGTTTGTTAACGTGTGAATCAAGATTTACTGCTAATATATGGTTCATAGCAACATAGATTGGCCACAAATAGTCAGAATTTATGAATGTCTCTCGATTTTCTCTAATAAAATCTTGACGAAGAAAGTGAGAGTTATTAATGAATTACTATAAACACTTTTCAATAAGTGCAATATTAGTGCTAAGGGCATATAAAACACTTTTAAGAGGTTGGTCACTTCTTTATACACTACAAAGTAGCCCAAAGCTAAAAGCTATATTAAGAAATATCACAGAAATATCAACTCTATGGCTTTAACACTATATCACTAAAGGATAACAATTAATATAGTTAAGTTAAACAAGTTTTGACACAACTCAAGAAACCATAATTCTCAAACACATGTCAATATCGATTAAAAAAATAATTGTATTCGCAGTTTTCTGTGTCAATAAAACAATATTTATCTCCTCATAAGGGTTGAACGCTCAATAAAATACAGGCTATCCAAATTAATTTATGACATAAGGTGGTCCAGATAGTTAAAAATTCAGATAATTGGAGGGAAACAAATTTCTTATCCACGAAGAAACACTATTTTAACAAGGTAATAATGTACTTTTATACTTACTTAATCTATGGCATTAGGAACTCGAAAGTTCATTGCTGCACTAACAAAAGTACGCTACCCATCCCTAACTTGAGCTAGTTCTATCCAGTCTACCTCATTACACCCTATCTCTATCTTGAGCTAGTTCTATCCAGTCGACCTCATTACACCCCATCCCTAACTTGAGCTAGTTCTATCCAGTCCACCTCATTACACCCCATCCCTAACTTGAGCTAGTTCTATCCAGTCGACCTCATTACACCCTATCCCTAACTTGAGCTAGTTCTATCCAGTCAACCTCATTACACCATATTGCATCTGCGCCTAGGTATTCCCACTGGCCTCTTCCCATCGGGTTCACCAGTCAGTCGGTACCTTTAACAAGGTTCTAGAATCTCCTGTTAGCATTGCATGGCTTGCCCACCACATAACAATAATAAAAACTGAACAAATTTTAAAACAGATGAAACATGAACAATGTAACTACATATTGTATAGGAACGTACAGGAATAACGACCATATGGTCTAACTCTAGGAGTGCGAGGAGGGGGGAGGGGGGATATGGTCATAGTTGTGATGGTTAGTTGGCAATTTGGACGATTGGGATCCTACAGATAGTCTGAATTCTACAGCCCTATGAATGGGAATATTTTTAACCCATACTGAACTAATCATTTGGTTTGTCCACATACCTACTAGTTAAGCTAATGTGTTAGGGATGAGGAAGTGTACCCGCATTCACGTGATCCCCCTCAGTACACCCGACAAAGAATTGAAGCCAGAACCCCTCCCCCTGTCATTGGTAGTCCAGCATATCACGAGAGTGACGTGAATCTTGTTTCGGCAGTATGACTCTAGTGTTAGAGGCATAGACACATGTTTCCGCACTGCTTGTAGAGGTTCCATGTGTGATACATGTCCATCACGGACAACTGCGCCTTGTTACACCCCATGGGGTGACACACGTCGTCCCCCACCCACCCGCACACATGCGAGTCGTTGTCGGTCCACTCGCCAGAGAACCTGGTGGGGTTAACCCCCGCCAGCCAGATACCCATTGCTACATCTTCACCCTGTGGGGTAGAAATATAGGAGACAATATTCCCGTCTAAGATCACGCTGAATAAACCATATGTGAAAGTAACGGTGTGCGAAGCAATGAAATGTATCAGGTTAAAGGTCAAAATCTCCTTCTCTTCGACTTTAAACACCCACAATAACCTTCGCAGCTCAATAGAGTTCGAGTAAGTTACTTCTGATGGTATCTCGGAAAATGTAAGGTTTAGAATTTATTTTTAAGATTGATTATTTATTAATGAACGGGAGTTCTAAATCGTAATAATATATATATATATATAAAAATAAATAAATAACTCATGCAACTATATTAAATTTAGTTACAAATCTGAATTTGTGTATTCGTAACGTTTTTTCACAAAAAGTTTTCATTCTTAAAAAACAATGTATATTTGTGTTTATGGTTTATTCATGGATCTATTATAGAAAAACAACTTTATTTACTGTATCTTTCTTGAACTCGATTCTTTCATTCAAAGTGGACTCTAGGTACATCTATTCACACACCTTCAGTAGCCCCATGGCTTCTTTGGTGCCGACTGACAGCTGACGGCTTTGAAAAGTTACCAGACCAAATTATGTATCCCTACGCCGAACCATATGATCTGCAAAAACATGTGTTTAGCAGCCGTCACTTCTGACAGTCGGCATTTAGGTATATACCTAAATGTTGACTGTCAGAAGTCAGCTGTGAGCGGTCAGTCAGCACCAAAGAAACCGTGGGGCTACTGTAGTTAATGAACCAACTACACGTACGGTAAGGGTGTACCTGGAAGCCGGTGTATAGGAACTTGTCGGCGGTGGTCGCCAGGAACTGTGCCACCCCTTTGCTGATAACGTAGCCTGCTCCGCAAGGGAAAGGGGGGTACGAGAGGGCACGGTAATACTGTTCTCCCCACTTGCCCACCCACGCCACGGGCCACATTTCCTTGAAAGAGCTCCACACCCACAAGGACGGGTGTACCCCCTCGAAATAACTCAGCGCCCTCGTCACTTGGAGCACGTCCACAAAGGTGTCGTCGTCAGTCTTCAGGATGTATGAGAAGTTGTGTGTCTTGTAAACCCTGAAAACAAAACCAAGCTGAAATCTATCAATACAAGTATGTTATGTCTAGCTACTGTCTTACTATTAATTTTGGCTGTGTACTTTGTTAGGGATGAGGAGGGTTAAATTTAAAGGAAGTGTAGCCACATTAATATGCAAGGAGAATGAAAAAACAACACTCGTGTACCAAAACAGGATTCAAACCCTGATCACCCTGAAATAAGCAGTCCAGTCTATTGCGAGTGTGATGCCTTAGACCATTTAAGCGCCAAAAGTGGTAATATATGTATCCTGTTAGTCGTCATCATCATAAACAAAAGACTCTTATTTATTAAACAATGAAAGGAGGACATAGGTGAAGGTCTGCACACTTACCAGGATAATGTAACCCTCAATGTTGACAACTCTTCTGGTGAAGAAGGGGCTTGATGTACCCCAAAAATTACTCTAATGTGTTTCAACTGTGAACTTTGAGGGTAACCCACTTCGGTGGCCGCGTGGTCTTACGCACTACTCTTGTGTTGGGCTAGACTGCCAAAGATGGGGTTCAATTCCAGTCAGGTGCATTTAAGGGTGGTTTTGCGCTTAAATGGTTTTACACTCTCCCACCACACAAATGTGTGCGCACTTCCTCTAAACTAAAAACCTTCTCAAACCTTAACTCATAAGTGTAATTAGTACATAGGTGTATAACCCAAATGGGTAGTAGGATGCAATGCTAAAAAAACAACTTTGAGGGTTACATTATTCTGGTGCTGTTAAATCCTCATCAGCTTCATAATCAACTTCATTTATTCATTTAAGATATTTGAGGTATTTAATGTGCACTTTCTGAGTCTACAACTTATAAACTAACTTAAATCAATATGGACACAACAACCAGCACCCCGGCCATTAATTCATCACTGTGAAAGGGGAAACTCAGGATGCATTTTTTGTCCATATCAGAAATCAAACCTGAGACCCTTAGCGCAGTGGTGAGACATGCTACTGAGTGAGCTAAGGTGTGGGACCCTTAGCGCAGTGGTGAGACACGCTACTGAGTGAGCTAAGGTGTGGGACCATGAGCAACTGTTTCCAACCTGTGGCCAGGCCAGTTTTGTAAACTACCTTCATCTTCTTAGATTCTATTACCTGCGCCTTCCATATTTCTTGGGCTCCCTTACAGTTTTTTAGTATTCGTATTAAATTAAATGCTAACTCCACAAGGGTGTGTCAACTAGATCTAGCAGAGTTTTGAAGCCTGACCTCTTGATGAAATGCAGCAGCTTGGCAGGTAAGTTCCTGTACACGTCCACCAGGTCTACCAACATAATGTCTTCAAACTGGTCCGACTCGGAGCGCAACATCTCTTTCAAAACTTCCATCTTTTGTACCCAGGCTAGCTGGCGAGAACCCCTGCCTCTGCACATGGAGAGTCAGCTTATCAACATCTGGAGTCAAGAGAGAACATGCTGTTACTCAGGCTGATTGGTGAGACTCCCTGCCTCGCACGTGGTGAGTCGGCTTGTCAACAGCTGGAGTCAAGAGAGAACACTAAGGCTGACTTGTACTAAATGGACGATTAAAAAATTAAAAGTAGTTTCAAGCGAGAGCTACACAAACTTTATCTTCACATGTTTCAAGCTTCTTTTCGAGTTTGCTTTGCATTTAAAAAGTGACCTTCGCACACTCCTACCCCAAATATAGGTCCTTATAAACAAAAAATTGTCACTAGCCGAATTATTAGCCCAGATCTGTTAACTCAACTGGTTAAGTGTTTGATGGCTATTTTGTGATTATCTTTTTTTTAGCACCATGTCCTACTACCTGTTCGGGTTGTACGCCTATATACCAATTACACTAATGTGTTAGAGATTAGCCAGATTAAATTTAGAGGATGTGTATCCACATTTGCGTGGAAAGTGGAAAATCATTTAGGAGCAGTCTAGTCTATTGCTAGAGCAACGCCTTGGACAATTCGGCCAATGAAGCGGGTTGTGATTATCTGTTTTGATACTAGGTGGTTCTAGAAGATTATTCTTTCCCCAGTCAAGTAATATCTACTTCTACTCACCCCATAGGGTGAAATGTAGTGTGAATGGCACACAGGATTGGTTGTTGAAGGCAAGGGGCTGGGTTCCCTTCTCCGGGATCAGCCGCGAGACCGTCATAAGGCCGTTGGCGAGGTTCCAGCCGTGGAAACATCGCATGTTCCTGGCCGGCGTCACACTTCCAGGCCCGACCGCTTCAAACGTGACGATTCCTTCGAAACCCTTGTGCAGCAAGTGGGGCTTGACAGATTTGGCAACTGTCAGTGAGCCGTTGATCACATGCTCGTTTACAAAGGTTGCTGTGAGGAAGGGTTCCCGGGAAGCCGACGCCAGGATGACCTTGACGATACCTAACTGGTTCAGTAAGTCTCTCAGAACAGTCACTCTTTGAATCACCAAAGAGTGGTGGACCAGGAATGCGAAACCCGAGAAAAGTGGCTTCAAGTGCAGATCTTGCTCTAAGAGTTCGTTCGACGTGAACTCTAGAGTATTATTGAGATCTAGAAAAAAAAAAAAGAATTATTATTAATATTAGCGCCACGTCTTACTACCCATTCGGGTTATATGCACTTACGCTAATGTGTAATGGTAAGGTGATTGTGAGATGAAATGGAGGACCTACAGTTTAACGTGGGATCCGAACCACGGTGGAGGCCTGTCATTCCACACATTCACAAGTTGTGATTAATACACGTCTTGTCAGAGGTGAAGGAAGGGTTTGGCTATCAAATAAATCTGTGTCGGGACCGAGAATTGAACCCCGGACTCCCAGCACAGAAGTCTGACACCTTACTCCTAGATCACCAGGTCACCTAAAAAAAATAGTTTTTAGTAAAATGATTTATGTAAGTTGGCCTATAGTGAATAAAAAACGTAGTCAACATCTTGTAAAAGTAAATAATAGGTATGATTTTTTTTTTCCTCACCGCGTCTTACTATTCGTTTGGGCTACATGCTTAAGTACTAATTACACTAATGTACAAGGGATGAAGTATGTTGAATTGAAATAAGAGGAATTGTACCCACACCAGGATTCAAACCCCGGTCTCCTTGTCATCGACAGTTCAGTCTATAGTGAGAGTGTCGCCCCAGACCACCTGACCAGCGGGTGTGTATGGTAATTTAAACGTTAATGTGTTAGTTTAAATTATAGTTCTGGGGTTATTAAGAGCTATATCTAAGGTTTATGGACAGGAAGGGTGGTTTGGAAGGAATGCACCTGCATTAGTATGGAGATGATGGGATAATCTTGGTGATAAATCATAGTATGTCCAAGACAACCAATAGTGCGTCTGGTTGAGATCCAAGCTTCGACTTTTCCACCATTGGCAAACCCAGACCAGACCAGACCAGACTCGTGCATTTATCTGTGAGTGTGGGTAGCCTATGGCTAAATACGTTAAATACTGGGACAATACCTTTGAGAGATGGCGGCCGCCACTCCTCACAACTAAAATCGTCGACCCTGTCTTCGGGAGGAACATCGCAGATCTGCTCACCAACCAGGAAATAGTGACGGACTCTCTTGTTGTCCACAAGACTGCCCCACGTGTCGCGGATAGTTTGACGTTCTTCAGAGTTGTTCTGACCGGACATTATCCCGATTATTAGCAGGTAGTTATCTTTCTTCCAAACATCTGTCAATATAAATTGAGATCATTTGAATATAGAGGTGTGTAAAGGTCAATTTTGAAATGGGAAGCGAAATTTGAAACTTGCGAAGCAAAGTTTAAGTTGCAGATAAGGTTAGTGTTATGGTCACATAACCATTTCAGCTTCATAATTTTTAAACCATCAACTAACCAGCTTTGGGGGCAGTGTGGTCTAAGGCGCTACTATCTCAATATACTAGACTGCCAAAGACAGGAAGCTCAAGGTCCAATCCCGGTTGTGTGTATTTAACATCCACTTTCTGAAACAACAGATTATATTGGCACATGCTGTATAAAGTAAAGATATTTTCTTGAATCATCGAATATCCTTAGTATTCGTGGTTGAGTAGTTGTGTTAGCATTGTGGGAATGTGTAAAGCTTTTCTCAGTGGATGGTGAACAGTATGTTTGGCGAGTGAATCCCTGTCCGGGCAAATTTTCTAAGGGCCTATATATAATCTCAGTTTTACAAGTCTATTTTTAATAGGTTTTTCCTGTATTTTGTTTATTCAGTAAAGCCTATGTAAAACATTGAGTAAAAGAACAGAAGAAAAAGTGGTGATACATGATTGAAATGTGGAGATTTCGCTGGTGGAAACTTCGTTTAAAAAAAAAACTTTACTTTTGCTAGGGTTTGAGATAGAGTTAGCAGAACCAATGCTAATATGCGCGTTTTGGCTTACCTTGAACAAATGTAATTGATAATATTGCAACTAAAAGGCTTATTAATGTTAATACCCAAGGCATCATGGACTAATAGTACAATATTATATTTCAAAACAATACAATCAATTTTGTTGAAAAGTTTAATGGTTTTAAACTTTTTTTTCAGGCATATTATCAACATTATTACAAATCGAGTTAACATAATTACAGATAAAAAAAGTTAAATAAACTTATTACTCATAGACTGTTCATCCATAAATACATAGATAAGGAATGGGTGTCCTTTGATAGAAACGTCCCTGAAATAGTTGAAGAGATTAATAATAATAATAATAATAATAATAACTATTATTATTTGATAATTAATTACATGATCCAAAGAGCTAGAGCTCACTTATAGGACTATAAATTTATAATTATTGAAAGTTTACATGTATTTTAATTTTTATTAAAAACCCACACCAGTGTTCCAACGGACATTATTTCAGGTTCATCTTGTCTAGTTTGCTGGAGAGGGGGAAGCTGGGATATGAATCCTTCTACATGCACTGAATGTATTTACTAAATTGTTTCCCACTATTTTTAACAAATATACGGCAACATATCATTTTAATATTCTTTATTTTAGCGTCAATAACTTCGATTGTAAACATGGTTAAAAATTACATTTTAAATTTTGTTACCCTAATATTCATGATAATAATACAATCAAGATCAAATACAAATTATTTGATTTCATAGCGCATAGCTAACGTAAACAAGGTTCATTTATTTACCGAGAATTAGAAGAAGCCACTGGCTTATTTTACAAATGATGTAGACTGTTAGTAGATAATCAGAGTAAGGTTAATTTTATGTTTCAAAATATACAAGATTTATTTTTAAAGACCTTAAATACTTGAGCAAAGTGGTTAGGACAACTTCCAGAATTAAAAATCAATTATTGATTTGGTTAATAGGCCTACTATAGTCCCTACATTTCATTATTCACATGTGATGTATTTTCACTATGGATTGTGTACTGCACGGTATGCACTATTTGTTATTAGTTATGTATTAAATGTTCGAATACGTTAAAAGTTTAAATAAATAGAACCTAAACAATTGTGCATAATTTAATATGTTTCCGTTGTGAACATGATCACTGAAAGAATTGTGTCCCAACTTTATATATATTTTTTCTGACTTATTCATTATTAAAAATAATTAAATTATCTATCTATATATATATTGCTTGATCTTTTAATTTAGTATTTTGTTGATGACAAGATACTCATGAAGGTACCTTTACTACTATCATCTGCTTGTTTATCGTAATGAGTAAAAAAATAAACCACTATATTTGAAAATGGCGGGAATACATCCGTGTATGCCTAGAAGTGCAAACAATAAAGCTTTTTGTATTTCTATTTTGTTAGTCTCAACGCTGGAAGAAGCACGAGATAAATTAAACGAGGCGCTCATCAAGTACAAGCGTAGTAAAGGCTACACCTACAAGCTCCAGGTTCACAAGACAGATTCCGTGGACAACATACACAGGGCTGGTGTAGAACTTAACGTGGACTACATAGTGTTTTTAATCGATCTTAGGAAAAGATCGTGTTTCAATGAAGTGAAAATCAGTGTGGAGAAACTCAACTCGTTATACATGCATGGTCGCTTCTGTCTGGTGAACTGTTTCAGTAACACTGGATTGAGCTTTATGAACACCCACATCTTGTTAGAGATGTCCCAGACGGTGACTAACTTAGGGGCATGTATGCTGCACGGTGAAGTCTGTAACCCCACGATGTGTATGTACTTAGCCGAGAGGATCCTTACCTTGGTCTCTGCTGCAGTTGGACTAGAGTCTGGTGTACCCTACGTGTATCAACCTATTTGGAGGAGACTGATTGAAGAACCAACACAAGTCTCATCTACTGCAGAGGAATCTGTCGCGGAGTCAGAAAGCAGTCAATAAACCGATCGTTGTCATCATTGGTCGCGAGGATCTACGAAAAAAGTATTTTGTTGTGTTGGATGGGATTTCAAAGTTCATGTTCATCTGACGTAATTTAAATTTGCATTTTTCTTGTTTTCTGAGCAATGTTGTTTACTTAGTCCTGAATACTTTCCTGTACTTTTGAAAAACGTTTTCATTATCAATTAACAAATAAAGCAAAATTACGAAAACAATTAGTTACCGAACGTACTAAGAAACCTTGTTTTTTTTAAATAAGAGAGTACCGTAATTAATTACTTTATTCACCTACGCGACAGGATAATACAGCATTGTGTTGTTCAACTTGTGTAATGTTTCACCCACACAAATCTATTAGATACAGTGGGGGCAACTTAGAAAACTAGGTACACTCACACAGTATCTAAAGCGCTGCCTTCATGTTTGATTGGTTTGCCAGCTATGGGAGAAGGGGGGAATCTGAATTCTAATATGGTCTGCGTGAACCGAGTGGTTTTTCCCTAAATGTGGTTACCTTTACTCTGAAATTCTTTCTTATTTCATTAGCGTAATCAATAGCCTCTGCTTACGACTTTTCAAGGATCATATTTGTGATCTAATGGTTAGAGTTTCTGGCTATAGATTCGTAGGTCCCGGGTTCGATCCCCAGTTACTTCCAGAAATGTTCTGTGAAGCCGCGGGTCAGGGACGAAGTCAACTCGGCCTCTTGAGGACAAACAAGGAGATAGCCTACTTGGAATGAAAAAGTTGCTGCTGTCGCCTGTAAAACAGAGATTAACTGCCGGAGAGTTCTATCTGCAGAAGTTGGCACTGTCTTCACCAAGGTGGTCGTTCGGTCAGTATGGCTTGGACGCCGTAGAGTTTGGTTTATGCATAGCCTACTAAGAAACGGTGGGGAAAAAACAACTATAGGCTTATTAACTAAATTAGGACTGTGTGTTTAATTTACAAGTATTATTATAATTTGCAGCCTATTTTATTACAACTCAAACAAACCTAACAAAACCTAACTTTCCATTCATATATCAATTTAAGGTTAGATTGAGTTAAGGTGGGAAATTTTCTTTATACTGTAATTAACATTTAAAATCAGTTATAATTTTAGTAATTTTTCCCTCAATATTGATTTTTATGGATCGGGTTGAAGACAGAGTTTAACCAAGATGGCGGGAAGGTATTTTATTGCAGCAGCCATTAAAGTGATCAATGTAATAAAAAAAAAAGATTTTTAATACTGAGCTGTCCAGTACAACATTTTTATTGTTATGATTAATGCTTTATATTTTGGTGTACACAGAGTTAAATTTCAAAATCATGGGAAGGTGTGTGAACCGATCTTAATACTGGATTTAAATGAAGTAAACATTTATTAAAATAGTATAAATTATATTTATTTCATTCATATGGTCAAACAAATACATTGTTAAGCTAATATTAATTAAATTCTGTACTTCCATTTTACTCACTTAGATTTGCATCTGTTAAATATGTAAATCTTCAAATTATTAACACAAATAAAAATGAAAATATTTGGTGAATTGATTGACTAATTATGATCAAACAAGACATATTGAAAAGGCTAAAATGTCGACAGAAAAATGCTAGAAAAAGAATGAAATTATAAGACTAATATAAATACAATGAATAATAATATTGTTTAACTAATAGACAATATAATAATATAAATAATATATTATACAACAGTGAAAGGGCTTGAGGCAGTAATGAGCTATGCCACAGTAACTTTAACAGCTCGTTAATATTCAATAATAAGTGTTCCTTACATAGAGCAACAATAGTATTTGTAATTATCTCTGGAAGCTCGAACTGTGTATCAAATTAGTCTAAAAGAAGAATTATCTAGGCTTGTGAAATATTGTGTTGTTTTTTTAAACCTAAATAATATCTCAGAATTATAACTTTGGGACATAGCACACTATTGCCGCAAGCACTTCTGTTGTGCTATCCCAGTACAGCAACATAAAAGAACAAAATATTTATTGAACAGATTTATAAGTTTCTAAAAAAAATATTTAAAAATTAGGTACCCATCATAATAATATATGAATAAGGTTTTAAAATTATAAACAGCTTAAACTTATGAGGGACTGGTTAAGTTATACTTTTAACAAAATAAGTTGATAATAATTATAATAACATTGAAGTAGAAACACTTTCAATATTTGCTGGCATGAAGTAAAATGTCTCGAGTGTCACTTATTCCTCAAAGCTATGCTAAAATAGGCTTACCCCTCGGGACAAGGGAGTGTGGAGAGGAGTGGATTGGAGGAAGAGAGGATTGGAGGAAGAGAGGTGGTGGAGGACAGAAGTGAACGGAGAGGCTTACGTTCGAGACAGACCTCGCCAGTGGCAAGAAACTGTACTATGATGATGATGTACTGATAACTTACTACCACAAACTTTGTGTTAACTTTAATAACATACTCATTGAACTAAAATAGGAAAACTGGGCATCAACTAAAATTATTCACAAATAGTGTGAAACTGTCACCAACTTTCAAGCCAAAATTTAATTACTAAAACAACAATTTGTGTATGAAAAAAAAATCTTTTAATTAAGGCTGTCAAATGTTTAACTCAAAACACTAATTATAAGAATATAAACCAAACATAAAATCACATTACCCGCCTCGGTGGCGTAGTTTGCTAACGCGCTTGTCGTGTTGAGCTCGACTGCTTAAGACGGGGAGATCGAGGTTCGAATCTCGGTCGAGTGAACTGGGGGTGGTTTTTCCTAAATGGTTTTCCACTCTCCCTCCACGCAAATGTGGGTTCACTTCCTCTAATTCAACCGTCCCAATTCCTAAATCCATTAACGTAATTAGTACCTAAAGCGTATAACCCGAACGGGTAGTAAGACGCGGTGCTTAATATTATTATTATAAAATCACATTATTTTCTTTGGTCGCTAACCAGGTACACCTAATAATTCTGCTTTTAAATATAAATTAGCATTTTATTAAAATACATATGGTTTAAATTTTTTTTTAAATCACTATTATTGGATTTAAAAAAAGATTGACTTTATTATTTCACAAGTTAAAATGTATTTTTTAAATACTGAATTGTATGAAACCATTTACATTATATTCTATTTAGCGCATAGCTCATGAAGTAAAAAAGTTTTGATTTTGCATTTATTACTTTATGGATCATAAAAGTTGTCAAGCACCAACATCACAGTAAATATAAACACTTTACAACAGCAGCAAATTATTGAAAATGTTCCCACGTTTCAACTATAAAAATATAAATCATGTAGGTTTTTAATAACTTGATTATAACAATCATCAAAAGTAGCAAACAACTTTGTGTGTGTCGTCCATGAACAATATTAGCGTCAATATAGACATCAACATTTGAGAGAGTAAATTACTTCAAGTGAGTTATAACATGTTAACATTTTTATATTATTTGTAATAAAGCGAAACTCAACTTAGGAACACTAAAATACAACACATTGGCATATCCGCTGGAGACGCATTAGGGAGGTAAGACTAATTAGGTTTTCATAAAAAAAAAAGTAATTAAAAAGTATTTCAGACACCTGATAGAGGCAAGACAACTAAAAAAAATATAGAAAATACAAACCAGAGCCTAACTTTGCAACATGCTAATTACAGTACCTACAATATTAGTTGTAAACCTTGACAACTACTTGACAACAAAACTGTGAAAAAGGATATGTTGTATGCAACAAATACTGCCAACTACCAATATTCCAATCCAACAACATAACAATTAGAAAATATGTTGCACTTTTTTTGTTACTAGTCTGAAATAGTACTGAGGAAGGGCTGTTTCCATCTAACGATCAAAAAGGCATCATCTTGACAAACGGCTGTTCCGTGAGAGCTGCGAGAAACTGTGACTTCCCTACTTTTATCTATTCAGTATTTTTCTTTGGTGAGACAAGGCGTGCAGTGAGTTAGTGTAACATTTCACTTTTATTTTTACTGCCAAAATAATAAATTTGAAAATATTTATGCACATGAGACTGATCTAGCGAATTATGAGTTGCTAGTACTTTGCCTGAAGCGTCGCGAAAATATTTTCCTTCCTTATCGTGATTTGGTCTAGTTTGCTGACAGGCACGATTGCGAGTAACTGTACACACCACAGCAGTGACTACAAGTCTAGTAACTGTACACACCCTAGCAGTGACTACAAGTCTAGTAACTGTACACACCCCAGCAGTGACTACAAGTCTAGTAACTGTACACACCCCAGCAGTGACTACAAGTCTAGTAACTGTATACACCCCAGCAGTGACTACAAGTCTAGTAACTGTACACACCACAGCAGTGACTACAAGTCTAGTAACTGTATACACCCCAGCAGTGACTACAAGTCTAGTAACTATCAATGATTGATTATATTTGCTATAAACAACCACAGATAATTTATTGGCTTGTTTAAAGAGTAATGTTCTGAAAATAAATGCAGCCAACATGTCCAGAACAGTTCAACACAAATAATAAACACACACACAAAAAAAAGGTGATGCTATTCGAACAAGTGAACACAAAACACAACAGAGGTGATACCTTACTCAGCTAATGGAGCAGTGTCTCGTGTAATAAACACAATTGGGCGGCAACAATGTCAGATGTCGTAGAACATAAACGCAAGTGGGTAGCGAATTCCAAACGCTAATACGGAACTGAGAACCTACAAATAAAGAAGACAATCTTTAGATTTTGGAGTGAAATATTTTCTTTTTTTTGTCAGCCACAAGGTAAAAATTAACAAACATACTATAAATGTGTTACCAAAATTCAGAAGTAATGTTCACCTGAATAATGAGTAGTATTTGGACTAACGTCTCCTCGTGAGTGGGGCCTCGCCAGAGCAGTACAAAGTTGATGAGCGTGAGGTTGTTGCACTCTACGTACTCTTTCTTCTCCCCTGTCCCCTCTTTCAAGTGGACTATCCTCAGTACCTTGAACACTCTGATAAAGAACCGACCCAAGACGTTCAGGTCCGACACTTTGAACCCGGTCGTACTCATCTCGAGAAGATTTGTCTTGGAATTGTATCTGGAGCAGAGGAAACATCGCTTTAGGGGGCGACATAACAGAGAGAGAAGATATGATTCAACCCTCTTTGGTGGTCGAATGCTCTAAGAGAGTCACTCTCACAAGAGACTGGACTGCCGATGATGGGGAGATAAGAGCTTAAGGGTGGTTTGCAACTCTCCCTCCACACAAACGTGGGTAAACTTCCTCTAAATATAACCTTCCAAATCTATCAAAAATACTAGCATAATTTGTACATAAGCGTATAGCTCAAACAGGTAATAACATGCACTGATGAATAAAAAAGGGGGATATGATTAAAACTAGATAGACAAATAGTTCAAATTTAATAACCAGGGCTTACAACTAAAGTAGTTGAACTAGTCTACCTCCTGACAGTGAACTAACTATAAACAGTTTATTTCTATAAATACCTGGGTAGCCTATGCCTCGGGCAAGGAACCAGATGGAACAGTTGTGGCACAGAGTACAGGAAGTTGAGCACTTGCGGGATGAAGAACAGAAGCATGGTCTTGCTGAAATGTCCCAGGATACCTACCACCGCAAACGTCATCCCCGAGAAGTAGCAGAATGTGTCGCCGACAAACACACTCGAGGGGTACCTGGGAACATTATAAACTAAAGGCTCAAGGTGTAAATATCAATAATCGTGCATAGTTTATCGATATAGATTCTGGGCTATTTGAAGTTGGACAAAGTTAACGGCAAATTGTGATGGGTATTTGGTCACGAAACACTCAACACCCCTAGTAAAATTTGATTACAATCAATAAAACCTACCAACATAGAGCTTACATAGATCTTAAGCCAGGAGGCCATAGATATTAACCAGATGGGTGATTTTATTGGTTTTCAACATCTACAAGCAAATACTCGTATTTTTCCTTCAATATTTTTTAGCACCACATAATTTTCGGGCTACACACTTATGTACTAATTATGCTAGTGTTTTAGGGATTAAGAAGGTTTTATTTCGAGGAAGTGTACCAGAATTTGAATGGAGAGAGTGGAAAACGATTTTGGGGGAAAAACCCCTTCAGTAAACCCGAGCGAGATTCAAACCTCAATCTCCCTATCATCGGCAGTCTAGTCTACTGCGAGGGTAACGAGTTAGGCTATGTGGCCATTGAAGCAGGTCTCAACATAAATTGTAATCCTTAGATAATGAAATTGCTGGTAGCCTAGTATTGGCATTCTATCTGATAATACAATCACAACCGACTTATTCATAGTCCAGTTTTGTCAGTTGTGCTGAAAGAAGTTTTTACTATAGTAGTTTCCCACTTTCCTCCCATGCAAATGGGGAATGATTACCACTAAAGTCTAAAATGCTTCCTTCCTCATCAATACACCATTTTATATGCGTATATGTAAGCTGAATGGAGGTAAGATGCAGTGATTAAAAAAACAAATTATTTATTTGATCCAACTACATAATTAAGCAATTCAAGCTTTACTAAAACTAAATACAGACGCAAGCGAATACGGTGTGATTGATAAATAAATTAATATCTTTGTTACAATAGGTTGCGGTATTTTATTTAATATATTTCCTTCAAAAAATATATCTTATTTCTTCAAAATCGCGCTTTGGTTAAATCATCGCGCTGCGTGATTGATTTAAACTACAACATGAAAACAACATGACAAAATAAATTATGATTTTTAAATTATTATTAATATTATTAGAACCGCGTCTTACTACCCGTTCAGTTTATACGCACTTACGCTAATGTGTAACGGTAAGGTGATTGTGAGATGAAATAGAGTTTAACATGGAATCCGAACCACGGTGGAAGCCTGGCATTCCCATCTTTAAATTAACTATTATTTTATTAACATATTAATTATTTATTTATTCACCATTATAATAAAAATGTATTTAGTAAATAATAAAATGCATACAAAATATAAATCGCATGTATTTGAATGCATAAATTATCAGATGATATGAATCATTAAAATGTTTACACATTCTTAAGTTGCTCATTCTGTCTAGCAGACGACATATCATAAACAGCTGCCCATCAAGAGCCACCCATTGTACTATTATAGTATCGTAGTAATATAAAGTCAGCAAACAATAATATTTTAAGAAACGCAACATTCTAATAAATAAAATTGTGCAACAATTACACCATGAAAATATGACAGGTTATGGTTGTATTTAGCGCGTTCGTAGGCTTAACTTCACAGAATATATGAAGTTGTAATGTGTCAATAAATGAAAGGTTTTTAATCATTTTGATAATGACAAAACTCCAATACAAATTTTTCTCAGGCTTTAGTACTCATTTTCAAAGTTATACCTGCACTCTCCAGTTAATTGACACGTACCACAATGACTTATGCGTAATAAACAATGAAACGAATACTTTGAGGACATTATGACGAGTTTTTTTCCTTAGATAAATAGAATAGATCATCCATGTTTAGGAAATTAGATTTGAAATTGTTTTGGTTGTATTTATTATTGTTTATACAACTCTTGCTGTTGGCGTATTACATATTAATGGCCCCGTTCTCCGACGAACATTCTAAATCAACACCCCAGCCACAATCGCTAAGAAACAAACTATTTCCCGTCAAGTTTGTGACAGCACCAGATACCAATTTACAACAGACAGAAAAATTGAGTGAGTATTTTACTGATAAAAGTAAAATTAATTTACCGTATACCTCATTAGATGATTATTTTATTACTATAAACAATAGCATATGCTTTGTGCATGGCACAGATATAAAGTACATGACAAGGCTGGCCATAACAAAGAGCCACGTCATGAAGTGCGAGTGTTATTCGGGATGGCATGGAGCAGACTGTGGACAGCCAGAGGTGGTATGGCGGTCATTCATGGCGACCAAGCAGAAGATAGTACCTAGGAGACGATTACATCCTCGCAAAATTGTGCACGGATTTCCAATCATCAATATGGAGACTACACTTGTTGAAATAAAACTCAATGAATTATTTGATATTGTCGATATGTATATTATATGCGAGTCAAGCCACACAGAATCCGGTGATCAGAAGAAATTGTACTTCAAAAACAGGTTGACCGAAAAGTATCTGAAACGTATTGAACAAAAAATTATGTACATCCCCTATGAAAAGGAAGGGGCTAGAGAGAATGTCAGCCAAAACATTCATGTCAAATCGATGAGGAAATACCTCTGGTCAAAAGGCAGGTCAGCCATTACCAACCTCCAATCAGATGATCTTTTCGTCACGATGGATTCCTACGAAATACCCAACACAAAAGCTTTGTTATTTTTCAAACTGTACGATGGGTGGCCTCAACCTATAGGTTTCCGCCTCCGCTGGTCCGCTTTTGGGTTCTTCTGGCAGCACCCAAAAAAGACAATGATAGCGCCCGGTGTGGCGACAGTCCAGCTGGTGGACGACACATTCCATGGAGACCCCTCGTCGATGAGGGAGGAGTCAATACATGGTCACGAGGAAAGTTTGAGTCTGTCAAGTTACGGACTTGTCGTCGGCGACTTGAACCACTATGGGGGCTGGCACTGCAGCTGGTGTCTCGAACCGAGCGACATTGTGGCAACCCTTGGCTCCACCTCGCGGGAGATCAGCCTGGTTTCGTGGGACAACCCCGATACTAAGACTGTCAACGCCAAATACGTGCAAGATTTGATTGGAACCGGCCTGTGGTTGGATGGGAAAACTGCTTTGGTCCGAGTGTCGCGTTTCAGCGACCAATACTTTGCTCCACAGTATGTCATGAACAACACATGGCGGTTTGACACACTCGTGACTAACTTTTATGCAGATATAGATTACAACTAGGTGAACATTAGTAAGACACTGATCGCAGCATCTGGTAATACCTCACCAAGGCTGAAATAAGCGCACATAAATCATGTGACACTTGAAAACCTCTAATAAAGTGACCAGTATAATTACATATACTAGGACGAATAACTTTAAAAAAAATATGGCTTGGAAAGTATAAAGTTCTCTAGTTTTTTTATCATTCACAACATTTATTTAAACAGTAGAATAAAAAAGCCAAATGTTTTGATATATTAACACGAGAGGGCACACTTGTCAGATAAACAACAGAATCACAGATATATTCAAACAAACCAAAACTATTTTTGAGTCATGTCTCGCCTCTTATTTGTGACAATATTGGCACCCAATCTCAGCTCCTTGTCAACATATGTGACTTTTAGTCAAACGCACCACTTTCTCGGTAGACTAGACTGCTGATGACAGGGAGATCAAGGTTCGAATCTCGGTCGGAAATACTGAGGGTGGTTTTTACAAAACGGTTTTCCACTTTACCTCTACGCAAATGTGGGTACACTCCCTCTAAGTATAGCCTACCTAATCCTTAAAACCATGAGTGTAATTAGAACATGTGCGTATAGCCTGAACGGGTAGTAAGACCCGACGCTAAAAATTGTATGTTGGACAGTACAAGACTGTCGTTCTCCAAAGTTGATAACTGGCTGTGATTAGCAAAGGTTTTTGTTAGTGCTCAAATGTAGTAGTGATTTGTGATATGATAGAGCAAATATTTGTAATCTACTCGAGTCAATAATTGTAATACTGTTGCCATAAACTTGTTTACTTTGATGCTCGTTCTCGACACCCATGTTCCTAACCCAACCAAACTTCCAATCTTTACAAAACAAACATGCAAGTCTATTTTTTAACTCCGTCCTTAAATTAAATTCGTAGTTGAAGCATTTTAAAGCTTCTACTAACTGTAGTCGAATGCAAACCAGGCCCTTAGGGAGTAAAATAGGCCCATATCGAATCAAATCAACACAGGTTTTGTATATTTGCATTCTTTTCTTAATATAGAATACTTCAATGATGTCTTCTGCCGAGGAAATTGGACCGATAGCTCAACAATGTACAAACTTTTGCAACTTTATAAATATCAATTTAATGCAATGATACAGATAATTGTCTGATAAATTCATTTTGTAAAATTAGGAATAAGGTTTTTAAGAATAATATAGGGCCTAAAATGCTTTGGTAAATTGCATAGGTGAATTTGTGTTACATAATTAATGGTGCTCTGCGATGTTTATGCACATTTAGACCGAATTATGTTACTCAACCATTCTTGTTCACGGCTGGGCGTTTATCTCAAACATTTTAGAATAGTTTATCATATATTAAAGTTTCAAAACACCTTTCTCTCATTCTTAAGTTCTCTTGTAGTGAAATAAATTATCTCAGTCAGTAAGACAATATTTATGCTGCTCCTTAGAATATTAGGGATAGACAACACACCTTGCGTGATTATGTAACTATAGTATAGTAACAAATACCAATAGTATCCATCACAACGAATTGTTATAAGATAAATATGAATGTGCCATGTATTAGTGATTGCGAGTAAGAAACTGTTAAATGTATAACTTCTTCACAGAACCAAACAACCAAGAACTATATTAAAATTAAAATAATATAATTCTCTCAGTCCATGTTTGAAAGGAGGTTTGCTCAGTGCTTGAATCAGACCAAGGGGGTGGGGGTCAATATTTGATTTAAATCCCAGCCAGGTAAAAAGTAATTGTGTTTCAATTGGGATTTCCCCTCCTATTTTCAGGTGAATGCTGCTGCATTTCCTTAAAAGCTACTAAAATTAGTAAGATGTGTAGAGCAAAGTGAACATATGAAATATTTGTGAAATTTACAACATCAAGTTGAACAACTACATTGTTCTTGTGAGCCAAGAATGTCAACATTTTGAAGGTTAGAAAGTCATGCTTGATGCTCAAAATGTTGCACAAAACATCTTATGTTGATATGAATTAGTGTAAATTAATAACTGTAAAAGAAAAAAAAACTGTTAAAATTGAAGGATGTGGCAAGTGTTTCAAAAAGTAAGTCAAAATGTTGAACAATAAATTACTTAAGTCTATAAACAATTTTTATTAAACCTTGTGTACAAATTGTTCTTGTTTAATTCTCTCTTTATAAGCTAATATTGGTCTGTACCTAAAATAACTCAGAATGTTGAATAATTATTATTGTTAATTTCTTATGTTCAATGTTACTAAGAAAAGTTGATATCAAGCCATGAGCTCGACTTTTATTTTTAAATTAGTGGAATAGAATCATTTACTCCAATTACTCAGTGTTCCTAAATAATAATTGTTTTATTGGTAATGTTAAAATAATAATAGCTACTGTAGGCGTTAGGGAATTATTTTACAAATGTGTCATTTGAAGCAATAATATTGCTTACCACATTACGTTAAACATATCTTTAAACTGAAGTGATATTCAATACAATATCCATAACTAACCTATAAAATGTTAACATTATTTGTAAATATTGTATGTTTTTATAAAATAAATTAGAGTGAAAATGGAATCTTGACGAGCCATTGAAATTATTAGATTAAATAAATATGTATTTAAAACTATTTTTAATGTGAGTAAGTGTGTTTGTTTACCTTGGAAGGTGCTGTATCTTCTGAATTGAAGCAGAGTACATATCTACAAGGAAAACCTCTTTTAACTTTATGAGGTAATTGTATTATATTTGGAAGACGGTATAGGAAAGGTGGATATAAACATAAAAAAGGAACCAACAAAATATGGCTTTTACAATGAAAAGAAGAACACAGTTAACACTTTAAACGGCTGCCGCTGGACAAAGAGGCAATGGCTGGCTCTTTAAGAAAATCGATCGTCACTGCCCAATCCCCCAACCAAAGTTTCATTCTATCGGAACTAATCAGGGAGGAGTGTTAAACACGTAACACAACTTCCTAAAAGAGGAAACCAAAATACCACAAAAGGGGAAAAAAGGAAATTGATAAAGAATGAAACGACACAAAGATAGGAACATGTGTTACAAATTTCACACTCCTCCCTGATGAGTTTCGGTAGAATGAAACCTAGGTTGGGGGGTAGGGCTCAAACGTTGGATTTTCTTCAAGAGGCAGCCATTACCTCTTTGGCCAGTGGCAGCAGTGTAAAGTGTGAAATGTGTTTTTCTTTTCATTGTGAAAGCATGTTGTGTTCGTCCCTTTTATATGTTTCTATCCACCTCCCTGTACCTTCTTCCAAATATAATAAAAGTGAAACATAGTGTCACCTTTCAGGGTGAACGTAATGTATGAGTGACCTCTTATCTCGTTCAAATCTCAGCTGGCATTCCCCACATTCACAAGATGTCTTGTCAGAGGTGAAGGAAGGGTTGCATTGATGCAATTAAATATGACAAAAGTATTAAATTTACAAAATAACGATTTAGTTATAAAAAAGTTTGATTGAAAAAATACTGGGGAACATTATTTGAAGATTACACGGTTGATGCTATTAATTTTTAACTCTAACTTAGTTTCATTATTTGAACCATTAACTTGTGGTGTGTTATTTTATATTATTAATTTGTTTAAAGGTTGCTGATAGTTTTATTTTATCCAAACAAAATAAACCCATGTACTTTTAGATTTATATTATTTATTCCTTTCACAAACCCAATCGATTATCATGAACAGTAGCACAGAAAGTAAGCGTCAACACTCCACGAGGCCTGGACCGCTGCGGGATCCCGACCATTTGCTTTCTCAGTCAACTCCCGAGTGTCAAACAAGCTCTATGCAGGTCACAAACCTCGAGGTTGACGCCTCTTCCTTCACTCCATCGTCCTTACAATAGCAGGCTCTACCGGACAGAGGGTTGTGTTCACTCTGTTTGACTAAAACTACCTTCCTCTCACATGACAATATTCGAGATAATATTGCCCAATATATAAGGGCATATAGAATAAGATGTCTCAAGGTCAGACAGCTAGGTTTGACTGAACGAGGGCCCAGGGTTGCAGGTTTGACATTCGTTTTAAAATAGTATTTGATAAATAAAAGAGATAGGGATGAGAAAAGGTAGAATTTAGAAGAAATGTACTAGCATTTGTGGGGAAGGAGAGTGGAAAACCATTTAGGGAAAACACTCAGTACACCCGGCCAGGATGCAAATCCCAATCTTTTCCTCACCGAAAACCCAGTTTAATGCGAGAGTGACGCATTAGACCATGCAACCACCGAGCCGGCTTACATATTATAATAAATTACAATTCACTTCTTCAAAAATAATATTACACATAATTTGATTATTTTGAGCCTTTTTGTTTCCTGTGCAGAGTTTTACTAACCAGTTCAAGCGCAAGAGCGCCAACGAAGTCCCCAGGTAGGGCAACATGAAATACAGAGAGAACTGCTGGGCCTTCCAAAGGTCCCCCCACAGCTCCACCAGGTTGAAAAGTACGATTGACCCCGCAATGACGACGGACTGGCCCACCTCCAGCCCGTTGACGCCCGCCAGGATGTTGATAGCGTTGGTGCAGAACACAGCCAGCATACCCATGTACAGATAGTAGAGGAACCCTGGCGGGACAACACGAGTCACTGGGGTCGCTCGGAGAAGGGTAGCGTTCTTACCGACAGTCATTTAACTCATTACAAGGACATTCTTTAAGGAAAACCTCTCTTCCCTTTTCAAGGTACTACACTTGGCTCATCCTGAAAAGTAGAAAACTAACCTTGCTTGTTTTCACTATGGTGTAGCTTATGAGACAGGGAATCAAATAGCCACAACTATTATTTATACTTTTTAGTGAGGAATTCTCCATCTAGATATCATATTCTGAAAATTGAAAAATGAAACCTGGACACCGAAATTGACCTCAGGACCTTTGGCTTAGTACGCCAATGCTCTAACCACTGAGCTATCGTCGGCAGTATTAAGCCAACTACCAAGTCGAAGGTGATTGCGTTATCTGATAACTCGTGATCTTAATAAAATCACACATTTGTAGCCGACGATTTCCACACGTCCATCATAGACTCTGCCTAAAAATAAGAGTGAAGAATGACCCTTGGCACGGAACGATTCCCTGGATAGCTCAGTGGTTAGAGCATCGGTGTACTAATCCAAAGGTCCCGGGTTTGATTCCCGTGGTATTTTTCAATTTTCAGAATATTATGAGAGAGGGCCATGGTGTAATCCATCAAAGAGAGATTGCTACCTTTCAGGGCAAACGGAGTGTACAAGAAAGAAAGGATAAGAACAAACAAAAGGCAGTGGTATATTTATTTATTTGGGGATTTTAACGTGCATTTTCTGAAACGATTGATTATATCAGCACATGAGAATTTCTAAGAGCGAGCGCAAAAGGTCCTATATTATTATTATTAGCACCGCGTCTTACTACCCGTTCGGGTTATACGCACTTACGCTAATGTGTAATGGTAGGGTGATTGTGAGATGAAATGGAGGACCTACAGTTTAACGTGGAATCCGAACCACGGTGGAGGCCTGGCATTCCTCACATTCACAAGATGTCTTGTCAGAGGTGAAGGAAGGGTTTGGTAATCAGATAAATCTTTGCCGGGACCGAGGATTGAACCCCGGCCGCCAGCATAGAAGTCTGACACCTTACCCCTAGACCACCAGGTCACCTAAAAGGTCCTATACATTTTGTCAGGAAAGATATTTTCATATATCTTCCAGGATTCTTTTACATGCCACCAATCGATCTCTCAGAAATTCTCACTCAAATTTGTCAGAAAACTAAGCTACATAGTTATTAAAAGTAGATCTTTGATTCTTTTAAACTTGCAAATATATGGGCTTTCAAATAAAATGTGCCGCTAAAAAAATATATAGGCATAACAAATATTTTTTTAGCACAGAGTTTTACTTAATTAATACTTATATTTTTAGTGTAAGCAAAATTATCTTAGATTATTATTATTAGCACCGCGTCTTACTACCCGTTCGGGTTATACGCACTTACGCTAATGTGTAATGGTAAGGTGATTGTGAGATGATTGATTGTGAGATGAAATGAAGGACCTACAGTTTAACGTGGAATCCGAACCACGGTGGCGGCCTGGCATTCCCCACATTCACAAGAAATTATCTTAGAGATAAAACTCTATAATGTTATGAGAAATTTAAAGAGTTTAATATGAAAATGTACATTTTATTTATTTTATAATTTCTTTCTGGGGCTGTACATAAGCATGACGAGGTCGAAGGAAGGGTGCGTAATATGGTGATGTTATATTAGAAAGTGAGATTCTCAAGATTATGACAAAGAGGGGAAAGGATGAAAAGAAAATTAATGTAACATAGTTTATGGACAGCCACTGTATAAAGACGGGGACAAATTATTTGAGGAACGATTGACCTTAAGGAATAAATATGAGATCCATGCATATAAAATGAACAGGTGATCTTTGATAAGATCTTAGGTCAATTGGAGCAAATATATATTCATATATATATTTCCGAACCCTGTGATAAACAAATATTAAATAATGTCAACACTATTTAGTATTTGTTACATTTTTAAGATAATGTAACTATAGATTATAAAAGTTAATAAAAACGGTCCTCCTCGATCAAATTGGAATAGCTTGGCTACACTATTTGACGACAATCAGAGATAGTCACAACGAGAGAAAGCAGTGATGCTAGAAAATAAAAGATAATAAAATGATGCAAACACGAGGAATGAATCATCACAGCCTTCCACAGACCTTACAAATGAACTCACCGAGATCGACAGAGAACCCGACCCAGGACCTAAAAGGTTTGGGGATGATGACGCTGGTGGAGTTGAAGTTGACGTAGTACACCATGAGCAGTGGCAGTGAAGCGATGGTTGGTAGCAGCAGCTTGTGTCGCCAACGCAGGTCCAGCACATCATCGGCAAAACCCAATAACAGCATGCAACAAATAGACAGCAGTGCTGCCATCATTTCAACAAACTGAAACACAGCATTTCCAGAATATAAATATGTATCATTATAGGTATTTTTAATGTTTTGAATGTCAAATAATTTAAATTTTTCTGCGTCATTTCAAAGACATATTTCTATGAACATTTATTTATTCCTCATTGTTTGAAACCTACCTCATCATGAGGAAAGTCGACATTCTTAATAATATGTTGACTAAAAGGCACTGGGATGAATAGGAACAATGTTACGAGGAAGACGCACCCAGAAACAACTCCTTGCGCTTCAGGTCTGCCAACAGAACAAATTAATCAGTGGTGGTAATTACACAGTGAGCAACGTGTACACATGTGACTGTTAAAAAGGGCAAGTGTTATGAAAGAAAAGAATGTAAAGGGTTTTTATTTAAAATTTAAGTGTCAAAAGGACAGCGACTATGATATTGATTTGTACTTGCAAACAATATTAAGGAATGGAATTTGCAACTTCATCTCAGAAGGAGGAATCAAAAGTTAGGGAGGTAAATGGATAACCAAGAAACTTGCCGGCTTATCAAGAATAGGTAATATATATTCCAATTACAAAGAGATAGCTTTCAATTTCAAAACTCCTTTAGTAACATAAACTTTAAGATCAATTATTAGACTTACACTTTATCTTTGCTGGTCTTGCTCATATCTATGCCAAACAAATGAGCTTTAATGAACATGTATTTTAACCTCGGAATTATTCTTCCTGTTACTATATAAGCAGCAGAGGACATAAAAGCACTTACAAATAATGGAAACAACATTTTTAATTTATTTAATAAAGGAGTGAAGAAGCTTAAGTGTTTTAAACATGCAAATACAGGTTCACGACAAAACTGATAGCAAACACGACGTGGAACTGTGATGATGATTTTTGTTTACATCATCAGTTTGTGAAGGTTATGTTTTATCAAAACAAGCAGAAGTCACATTGGACTGAACTATTCCACATCCACAATAACCAACACGTCCTTAACCACCACAAGAAAAACAAATATAACCAATAAAAAATTAGTTCAGAAAATAATTATAGACGGCGGTATTATGGGATGTTTTTCCCCAGGAAAATCATCGTTTACACGTTTTTTTTAAGGCGCTACAGCTTCTAAAACAGAATTAGTGTTAAGAGCACAGAAAGGGGCCATGATAGGAAATTCAATTTTATATCCAAACATACAAGTGTGCATAGGCCTAGACCCTACAGATCTGAGCAATTTGACCAAAGTTTGAGGAAGTATGGGATTTTTTTCAGGAAAATCCTCGTTTACACGTCTTGTTTAAGGCGCTACAGCTTCTAAAACATAATATGTGTCAAGGGCACAGAGTGGGGCCCTGATAGAGAATTAAATTCTCTATCCAACCATATAAGTGTGCATAGGCCTAGCCCCTATTGATTTGAGCAATTTGACTAAAGCTTGAGAAAGTAAGTGATTTTTTTCAGGAAAATTCTCGTTTACACGTCTTGTTTAAGGCGCTACAGCTTCTAAAAAAGAATTTGTGTCAAGAGCACAGAGCGGGGCCCTGATAGGGAATTCAACTCTCTATCCAACCATATATGTGTGCATAGGCATAGACTCTACAGATCTGAGCAATTTGACCAAAGCTTGAGAAAGTACGAGATTTTTTATCAATTAAATTATAAACCCCACCCGTCAATTTGATCACTTTTAAAGGGGAGACACATTCAATTAATAATTAATTTTCCTGTCATGTTAATAATCAAACTCAGAACTATATTCTCATAAAGGCAACATTTTACTAGAGTGCTAATGACGGGGAGATCGGTGTTCGTATCTCAGTTGGGTATACTGAGGGTGGTTTAAAAAAAAATATATAGTTTTATCTTTTCTCTCTATGTAAATGCGTGTATAATTTATCTATAGTCAACCTTCCTCATCCGTAACTCACTAGCATAATTAGCACGTATGCGTAATGCATTTAATCTAAATCTATATTGAGCCCCAGTGATAAAAAGATAACAATTAGAACATGGAGGAAACGAGGTACAGTATACTGTTCATAAAAATACTTTTCAGTAATAATTTAAAAAATATTAACAAAAAAAAACCCTGGAATTCCTAAAATTTCCCTAAATATTTATATTAAAATTGATCCACACTGCCAAAAGGAACCATTTTATGGCATACTTGGCGTACAAATACGTTAGATTAGATTCATTTAATTTGTTTACTGTCATTTAAAACATAAAAGAGAAATATGTTTTATAAACCTATTCATGAGTATTATATAATAATGAAAAAATACACGAAAGTACTATTTTTTCTTTGCAGTAACATTAATTATATCATAATTGGTCCAGTGCTTAGCGTTCTATAGTTCGGATTCGCACCTCAAGGGGTCAATTTTAGGCAATATTTGTTCAAACGTGCAATTTTAAGACATAGGTTTGTAAAATTAGCAAACATTTTTAATCCGTGAGATTACGTGAGAGAGAAAAAAAAAATATGTTTTAGTTTGGTAAATTAAATTCATCAAGACCAAATTTCGAACTTTGAAAAAAAAAAAAGCCTAGATTTAAAAAAATATGTGTAATTAATATAAACTTTTCTTTACTAAGCTCTTGTACTTTGCTATAATTGATTTAAAAATATTTGATTCATAAAACAATATATCGCTTCCAAATCAACACTCTCCATTTTACCAACAGTATCTCCTCAGGAATGTGTATTTTATACCCATACAAATAGAAAGATACAAAGTTCATTGTCTACACACATTATCTTCTCATTCCGGTAAACATGTGATTAAAGAAAGTATTTATGCCTGCAAAAAATATCGATAGGGTCTTAAAAACATACTTATTCAACATAAATGCTTAAAAGTTATTCAAAAATGCCTAAAAATTACCAAAACAAGGACGTGAACCAAGAAAAAACGTCTAAAAACTTAAAAGGGACACAAAATAGCACATGATCATTGTCTGTGCTGTACAAATATAATATGACATGTCATCAAAATCTGGGTACTTTAACTTTATAATGTAAAAAAGTATTATTTGATTTAAAATAAACACTTTTTCTAATCCATAATATTAGTATTAGAGTTTATAAGGAAGGATCTATAAAATGCTTAACAGACTGAAACTTGAAGTTTTAATCTTATAAATGTGTTACGTCGATTTTAGCGATGAGCATTTACAGAGGTTGATTGATATTACTGCTGGGAAATATAAAACAGAGATTAATGATAATGTGTGTAACTCAGATTTTGGGGTAGATTACACCATCACCCATTCAGCCAAAACATGTTATTTTGAAATACTAGCTAAGGTTAGATATCCCGTGATTTAGGTTAATACATGGGTCACGTCTTTTTAGTATCTGTCTAAGCTACCTGAATAATTACACCAAAAAGGTAGTGGTGGATAAGGTATAGTTACAGGAATTGTGACTACGTTTGTTTGAAGGGAGAGTAAGAAACCATTTATGGTGTAAATAACTGCCTCAGTACACATGATTCAAGTTTGAACAATGAAATACCTGTCACTGGGAACCCAGATCAGGCAAGAGTGACACTTTAATCATTGTACTTGTTTATGAGGCCCTGAAATGAAATCACGCATCAACTATCTAGTAAGAAAATGTGATTCGGGATCCATTAAATTCAAGAGTTTCCATTTGTAAATTTCAAGTAACAGAATGTTTTGTTTTCTTCGAGAATAATAGGTATGTCTTTTCCAAGGCAACTGATTATATTATAGCTTATGTCCGGTCTGATGCGTAAATTCTAATATTTTTTTTATCGTATCTCCATAACTCTTTGAGATATGAAATTACTTAACATTGCAAATAGGTAGGTCTATTTAAAATAAAAATATTTTATTCAAAACGTATTTTATAAAACCAATATTATATTTTTTGAAAGACGGGGATTTAATGTGCTTCAATTTCATTGTACTATTCACAGTGATGTTTAAAATGCGGGCAAATTTCCTTAATGTTCTCCCTGTTGTTAGTTTATCTCAAAGTCACGATGTCTTTGATTAAAATCAAACATCAACAATGCATATATTTAATTAGTAAAGTGATTTTAACAAATTAAATATTTATTTAAGAACAGAAGAAAAGATTACCTAATGTTTAAAATATAGGTCTTATAGATGATTATAGTTATTTATTTATCAATTATTGAAAATACTTAACATATTATTGCTATTTTTAAATTATAGATTTTTAAACATTTTATTATAGTCATTTTATAAAATACAAAATGTCAGCCACTAACCTGCAAGGAGATGATCATTTAAAAAATGACGTATGACTAGATTTTAATAAAACAATGTCTTAATTTTTAATACTGGCTCCAATAACATATTTTATAAATTAATTTAATTAAAATATTAAATTATGTATTTAAATGACTCACTCCAATAGTTCACTCACATTTTTATCAATTTTAATCTAGAAACTATTGTTTCGCCGGAAGACGAATTTATTCTAGAAACTATTTTTTCGCCGGAAGACGAATTTGTTCTAGAAACTATTTTTTCGCCGGAAGTCGAATTTGTTCTAGAAACTATTGTTTCGCCGGATGACGAATTTGATTAGAGAGGGTCTTTTTAAAATCTTCGTCAGTTTAAGCGGAGCTTCCGCAGTGTATAATTGTGTCTATATATTTTTTTAAACGTGTGAAAGTGCTGTGTAGATTTGTAGTTTCTTTTAAAACTTTTTTTTCAATATGTTGCCTGCAGGAATTATAAGTAAGGAAATGAGCCAGATAGTTTAAAAAAAATAACACTTTTAAATATGTTTTTCAATTCTAAGTAAAATTCCTCAAGAGTTTTTTCAAATATTTGTTTCAGTTATAGTATGAACATTTATTGATAGTTTTAACTTTGAATGAAAACTAGACTTTTATTTGCATATTATTAAAACAAATATGTTTAATTATTATCAATAATTAATCAAGTACAGCTGCTACAGGTTTCCCGCCATTTCGAAGTTCAGTGTTATAAACCCCAGGGGAATAATCGAAGGTGTTTTTCCCATAAATAGTTTCCCTCCACTAAAACGCGGTCACATTTACTTAATTAATGTAATGGTGTTGCACTAGACCGGCTCATTTCCTTGTAGACATGTAGTTAACTTGGACAAGCCATCAGCGGGGCCTATTAAGAGCTGGTAAACTCTTAACCCCCGACTGATGGGGAATCCCTTGTTAGAATTGCAACTGTTTTCATTTCTCATGCCATGTACCATGTCTTCTNTTCAGGATTTTCTTTTGTTTCAGAATTTTTTTTTGTTTAAGGATTTTATTATAGTGTATGCCTGTTTTTAGCTATAAATATCAGTGTGTCCCCTTCTTTTCGGATGGCAGGTTAGGTAGGGCTAGGTTAAGTTACACTGTTATTTTATGGCTAAAAATAAAATGGCTTTTAAGTTTTATTGAGTTTTGTTTTTCTTGAGCATGGTCGCAACATTCCAATATCCCACAGTAAGCTCTTCAAATGGAAGGTTTGTTTTGGGATGTTTCTGGATGTCTTGCGCAGTGTGTTTACGAACGGCTTTATTCAATGAATGATGTGTTTTTATTGTGCGTTATGTTTGTATTGTTGCACGTCTGCATCCTTATAGCCGAATGGCAGAAGAGTTCTTCTCCCGGGCTGCCCACTTCCTCCCTTTTGATAAAATATGTTTTAAAAATAAGCCTTAAGCCTCTAAAAACAATTAGAATCATTAAATATATCAAAATAACTTCACAGTAGGCCTAAATCTTTAAAAACAATATGCACTTTTAGCCAGCTTGTGAAAATATATTTCAATAACTATATTTAAGTTATTTTATTTGATAGCTTAGTTTAGACGTTCAAGCTGGAAGTTATAATTTGTCATTAACAATTTGTTTATATTCCTTCATTTGTAAAAATAGCACATTTGAATAGTTTTATTCATACGTGCTGTTTTATCGGAATGAAGTTGGCTAATATCTACAAATTGATTTGTGGTTTCCAAACCTACAGGATCGTCAGAACCTTGTTCGATACCTGGAGGGTACATAAGTGAAACTTTTATTAATTTATTACTACTTACATTTTTAATATTTCACCAGTATTCAACTTTTGTCTTGCTATTATAGATTTCTATGTAATTGTTAAATCTATTTATTGGAATTACTATTATTTGTAATACTTTTATTCAATATTTTTGAGTTATTATGAATTGCTGTGTAATTTGACCCCTAACAATATAAATGTGGCAGCTCTGGGTACTGACGGAGGTAAGAACATTTTTATTATGTAGTCAATTCCTGCAGGCCTAAAATATCAGTTGAAAAGTGCATTTATTTCATATGCTTGTCTATTTGTTTACTTAAAAACTTAAATAACCTTAACTTCAAAACCTCAAAATTAATTAAAAAACTCTAATTTTAAGACTGTGATTTATTATTTGTCATGAATGAATTGAATTAATACTCATGAAAGAGGTTATATAATAAAAAGTAATTGAAAGAAATTAATAAACATTCGTTTTGCGCTATATTTCTTAAATAAAAAGTTAATTCAACTTCACAGTCTATTCTTAACTTCAGTTTATTCTTGAAAAATTTGATGAAAAAATAAAATTTGAAGCCTAGTTCTATTCTTGAATAGAAATAGGCCTTGAAATGGTGTAGAAGATTGCTTGAATGGGTAGTAATAAACACAAAGAGGGAAGAGGGGGGGGGGATTGGTTTTTTATAAGGTTTCTTCAGTTATAAATTTTTTAACTCTAAATTATCAAGATTATTTATAATAATAATGTAATTTATAAAAATAATTTTAATTAACAACTATACTAATAAAAAGAGGACTTTAAAAAAATAAACTTGTATTTAAAAAAACCCAAAACAAAATGAAAAGTTGCTGTGCCAATAAAAGTAATAAATATGTACATGGGCCTAAAATGTTTTGCTATTAATAATAAATTAAGTATTTTGATACAAATAATTGTTAGTTAACTCGGCTAAAGGTGCGGACAGATAGATCGGGCAATAAGACACAAAGGGTTAGGAACATAAATACACCTGATGGTGGTGTTTCCTTTGCGTTCAAAATTCAATAATACTATACATTAATACTCTATGCTGATATCAATGTCCAGAGTTCGATTCTTAGTTCAGTACCACTGCTAATGTCATTAAGTCCATACACTAATAACTTCATTTCCTTACAATCGCTCCTGGGCATGTCCCCGAACACAAACTGCTGGTCTTCTTTAGAAAACCTCCCAACATATATATCACATCACACTAATAGCTACATTTCCTTACAATGGCTCCTGGGCATGTCCCCGAACACAAACTGCTGATCTTCTTCAGAAAACCTCCTAACATATATATCACATCACAAGTATAAAGTAACATGTTACTTTGTATTACCTGCTTCAGTGGCCAAATGGTCTCGTGTTAGACCGGCCTGCTGATGATGGGGAGATCACGGTTCGAATCCCAGTAGGATCTACAGAGGTTGGGTTTTTCCTAAATTGTTTTTCGCTCTCCTTCTATGCAAATGCTGATAGATTACCTCTAAAAAGCTTCCTTCCTCATTCCTACCCCAGTAGAGTAATGGTCACATAAGCGTAATAACCTGAACAGGTATTAAGACGCTGTGACAAAATGTGTGTATATATGTGTGTGTATGTGTATATATGTGTGTGTATGTGTATATATGTGTGTATGTGTATGTATGTGTATGTGTTTGAACTTGTGTATGAGTGAAGCGAAAGTGTACACAATTATGAACTTGTGTATCAGTGAAACGAAGGTGTACACAATTACGAACTTGTGTATCAGTGAAACTAAAGTGTACACAATTACAAACGTGTGTATCAGTGAAACGAAGGTGTACACAATTATGAACTTGTGTATCATCGAAACGAAGGTGTACACAATTACGAACTTGTGTATCACTGAAACGAAGGTGTACACAATTATGAACTTGTGTATCATCGAAACGAAGGTGTACACAATTACGAACTTGTGTATCAGTGAAACGAAGGTGTACACAATTACGAACTTGTGTATCAGTGAAACTAAAGTGTACACAATTACAAACTTGTGTATCACTGAAACGAAGGTGTACACAATTATGAACTTGTGTATCATCGAAACGAAGGTGTACACAATTACGAACTTGTGTATCAGTGAAACGAAGGTGTACACAATTACAAACTTGTGTATCAGTGAAACTAAAGTGTACACAATTACAAACTTGTGTATCAGTGAAACGAAGGTGTACACAATTATGAACTTGTGTATCAGTGAAACGAAGGTGTACACAATTATGAACTTGTGTATCAGTGAAACTAAAGTGTACACAATTATGAACTTGTGTATCAGTGAAACTAAAGTTGTACACAATTACGAAGATTTCACAAGAGGGAAGATGTGTGCGAAATGAAGAGGATAAGAAAGAAAGTTATTGAATTAAAAACAAATATTGTTAGTTTTATTAATTATGTCTAATAATATCACACAGAATTACTATTTATTAATGTTTGGTCCAATTTTCTAACAAGCTCATTTTAGAAAAAAATACAAATTTTAGTTATTTTTTTCATTCAACATTGATAATATGTTATTATAATACTATTGTTATTTTATAGGTATTGAAAATAACTATCCAACATTAGTCAAAGATCATATGACTTGATGTATGAATACATGAACATAATGTATAGTAAATTTTGTTAACTGTCACGTAAGGTTCTTCCTAAAAAAAATTGGACTTTTTATATTTGCAATAAACTTATAAGATATTTATGGTATAAGAATAATTGGTTAACCTGTGACTTCTCAATTGTTCCACTTTTGTTGTCTACCAGTAGATCTTCATATTGTTGTTTCATTTATTAAAGGGAATTATTCTTTTATATTTCTTATTCCAGTTCTACCAACAATGAGAGATGTGATTGCCTACAGCTTTGTCGTTCAACCATCGATATTTTATTGCACAATTTTAACAAATGTTTAGTTCTAAGCTATAAATAGTGATACAATCATTACAGTATCTATGTATATATGTCTTTCAGATCACAGTCCATTTTATAGCTCTACAAAGCTGTGTGAAATATGTTTGTAGGCAACATTATTTTGTGTTTAATGTGCTTGCTCACGGTTTCCTTGCCACTAATTATATTTTATTGTAACTTTTTTTTAGGTATCAGTTTAGTTTCTTTTTCAGGAATTGGAGTTTATTTTTAATTTGTTTGATTTAATGCAATAATATTTTATTCTTTATTTCATGGTTTTATTTTAATTTGGTCTAGTGTAGTAATAATATTTGATTATATATTTACAGAGTTTTATTTTAATTTTTTGATCTAATGTAGTAATAATAATTGATTCTATATTAAATGGTTTTATTTTAATTTGTTTGTCTAGTGTATTAATAATATTTGATTCTTTATTTAGAGTTTTATTTTAATTTGTCTGATTTAATGTGGTAATGATATTTTACTATTATGTTTGTGTATTGTTTTAATTTAATTTGTTTGGTCTAGTGTAGTAATTTTACTATTATGTTTGTGTATGTTTTTAATTTAATTTTTTTATCTAATGTGGTATTAATATTGTATTATGTTTGTGCATATTTTTAGTTTGCATTTCAATTTTATTGCCAACCAACTTGTAATATAAATTATTTTATTTTCCAGCGTTTTTTTAATAGGATCCACAATTTATGGTTACTGTTTGTATACAATTTTTTTTTTGTGTGTGTGCGCTAATTCCACTTTTGTAGAATGATTTTTAACTATAAGTAGGCCTACTGGTACTTTGGAATTGTGCGCTATACTTGTTTTAATGTTAACAATTCTATTTTGTAATATTTATTTTATTAATCATTATTTGTCTTGCAGTTGATTAAGAAAACTAGTGTATTTGTAGTATTTATTTTAGTTTGAGCAGTTTCTGATGTGTTCTAATCTTTAGTTAGTAATAATTACTGTTTAAAATAATATATGAAATTACAGGTTTTATACTTGCTAACCTTTGTAAGGCTAGAGCATGTACTTCATTTTAGGTGAAAAGAAAAAAGAAGATTGAATCGCCCATCCGGCACAACTTGGGGAGCTTTGTTTGAAGGTGGATGAAACCATTTACAAGCCCCCAAGTGGGTTGTTTTGTATCATTGGGTTATTTTTGTCATTTATGTTTCTCCTGTTTGTTTCAACATTATTTTATTGTATAAATAATCATAATTAAGACAAATCTACCAACTTTATTTTCATATTTGTAATGATGAAATGCAGCTTTAGTATGTATAACTTCTACTAATTATAGTTTAATTTAAGTAGCATGTGCACAAGCTGTTGGTTCTTACCCGCCTCGGTGGCGTAGTTGGCTAACGCGCTAGTCGTGTTTAGCTAGACTGCTGAGGACGGGGAGATCGAGGTTCGAATCTCGGTCGGGTGAACTGAGGGTGGTTTTTCCTAAATGGTTTTCCACTCTCTGTGGCGTAGTTGGCTAACGCGCTAGTCGTGTTGAGCTCAACTGCTGAGGACGGGGAGATCGAGGTTTGAATCTTGGTCGGGTGAACTGAGGGTGGTTTTTCCTAAATGGTTTTCCACTCTCCCTCCAAGCAAATGCGGGTTCACTTCCTCTAATTCAACCTTCCCAATTCCTAGTCCATTAGCGTAATTAGTACATATAACCCGAAGGTGTAGTAATATTATTATTTGTTCTTTGAGGTAGAGTTCTCGAAGGTACACAAGCATCACTGATGAAATGTGGTTTTAAAGAGGTAAGGTTATTTAGTTATCAAGGCAGAGTTAGCCAATCTAGTGATTATATTTTATTTAAAGTAGGCCTACACTAAAAACTTAATTTTGTATCGTTAATTTTACCAGCACACCTTTTCATTTCCATTTTAAGATCATACAGTTTCCCGACCTTTCACATTGTCCCAGTATAAATACTAAGCTGAATGAAAAACTCTGTAGCATTTTCAATTCTTGCATTATTTTGGGAATATATTAAAATTAAAATTTAAGGATATACCATAAATATATAGATAAAAAATAAAGTAATTGAATTAATAGATGTTTTAACTCCAGTAGTAGTAATTATAATTAGAAAGGCCTCGAGAACTCTAACTGTTGGACTAAGGATGATGTGGTATTAGTCATAATTTTAAGGTCCCAAAGAACTCGGGTAATGTGGCCACAAGCCGGTCCCAAGCCCGGTTGAGAAACACAGAGGGCAGGTCTATATCCATTGAAAGATGACTCTATAATATTTAAATATTTATTTTTTTCCTCTTTATATTGACAACACATAAGGGGGGTTCATTTATAACACACTAAACGATTTTTACTTAACTTTTTGAAGTTATACTTCTTTAGGCGCGTTATTGAAAAATGATGAGAGTGAAATTTTAAGATGCGCACGCATCACTGTAACACAAAAGTAACAGGTTGAAGTTAAACCGCTCATTAAGTCTCCTCCACGCAAATGCGGGTTCACTTCCTCTAATTCAACCTTCCCAATTCCTAATCCATTAGCATAATTAGTACTTAAAGTGTATAACCCGAAAGGGTAGTAATATTATTATTTGTTCTTTGAGATAGAGTTCTCGAAGGTACACAAGTATCACTGATGAAATGTGGTTTTAAAGAGTCAAGGTAATAGCTATCAAGGCAGAGTTAGCCAATTTAGTGATTAAATTTTATTTAAAGTACACTAGAAACTTAATTTTGTATCGTTAATTTTACCAGCAGACCTTTTCATTTCCATTTTAAGATCATACAGTTTCCCGATTTTCACATCGTCCCTACATTCCGTGTTACTTTGCAATATTAATGGCAGTATAACTTACAGTATAAATACTAAGCTCCCAAGAAAAAATGCTGTAGCATTTTCTATTCTTGCATTATTTTGGGAATATATTAAAATTCAAATTTAAGGTTATACTATAAATATATAGATAAAAAATAAAGTAATTGAATTAATAGATGTTTTAACTCCAGTGGGAGTAATTATAATTTGAAAGGCCTCGAGAACTCTAACTGTTGGACTGTCTAAAGATGATGTGGTTTTAGTCATCATTTCAAGGTCCCAAAGAACTTAGGTAATGTGGCCACAAGCCGGTCCCAAGCCCGGTTGAGAAACACAGAGGGCAGGTCTATAGTTGTTGAAAGATGACTCTAGAATATTTTAATATTAATTTTTTCCTCTTTATATTGACGACACATAAGGGATGGTTCATTCATAATGCACTAAACTATTTTTACATAACTTTTTCTTTACCATTGTCTCAACCACTCCCCCTCTTGTAACTCAAAGTAGACAGTAATTCCAGGGTCACAATCGACTAAGCTCAAATGTCTACATAGTGTTACATGGGGGAGCTCTAATGTCTACATGGTGTTACAAGGGGGGAGCTCTAATGTCTACATGGTGTTACATGGGGGGAGGTCTAATGTCTACATGGTGTTACTTGGGGGACCTCTAATGTCTACATGGTGTTACATGGG
>CABFVZ010000861.1:0-53959 GCA_902151445.1 Timema monikensis | reverse complement strand
AGCTCTAATGTCTACATGGTGTTACATGGGGGGAGGTCTAATGTCTACATGGTGTTACATGTGGGGAGGTCTAATGTCTACATGGTGTTACATGGGGGGAGGTCTAATGTCTACATGGTGTTACAAGGGGGGAGCTCTAATGTCTACATGGTGTTACAAGGGGGGAGCTCTAATGTCTACATGGTGTTACATGGGGGAGCTCTAAAGTCTACATGGTGTTACATGTGGGGAGGTCTAATGTCTACATGGTGTTACATGGTGGTAGCTCTTGTTGAAGTATAGGTAAATTTATATCCCAGTGAATATAGATGTAGTGACAGGTGTGTGCGCAATGGAAGTGATACTGTTGTGTGTGCATGGGAACGTGGAGAGGCTGTAGTAATATGATTGTTGCCGCGCAATGTAAAAAATATTCCGTCCTAATTCATATAGATTGTGGAGTATTGCGATTAACTTTGTTATGTTGCATCCCCTGATGATAAGAACTATGCTCAACTAAATTCTCATTGGTTCTCCAGGACTCCACTACTGAACTTAGCTGCAATCTAGAGACAGGATGAGGAAACCACTGCTACTACTTCAGAGACGCTAGATTTGAATTAACTAAAACTATTCCTCTTTATAACTTATAATGGTTTTGCGACCTCCAAGTTTTTTTTTTTTGCTACCGGGACAACAATGCCAAATAAGACCTAAGGAAGGACTCTCAGAAAGGACGCGCTTATTGATCATAAAACTCCTTGATTTTCTGATCAGTTTTAAAAATTCTCTACTATCGCTGTATTTTCCGTGATCTAGGCACCAAAACTCTCTCGCAAATACAAAACAAATTAGGTTCGGCAAAACAGACCTATTACCATAAGAGTTTAATGTTTCCAGCATCAATTCTCTCAATTCTGCTTTTGGAACAAAATATAAGGGCTCAAATAATGTGACAAAAGTATCATAAATAATGTATCTAATTTACTGTAATCATAAATTATGTTAAAATAGTTTTTATTTTTTAAAAAATCCATAAAGAAATATGTACAATTTATACAAAAGACAAATACCGCACTGTCTCAACATGAAACTCAACTTTCACCACCATTGCTGTCACCACAAAATAAATGACCCAAACTTAACAATTTGCCGAGGTTTGCAATTCTGTCCCTGTAATTTTAATGTTTGACAGAAATTAACTCATCTAACATTTAGCAGGTGGGGGGTGAATAACAAAGAATTGAAAGCCACTCCTTAACCAATAAAATATGTGTCAAAAATATTTAATATGTGATAGCAAAATAATTATAGATAAATGAGTATAATACAAATCATGTACTTAAATATTTGTATGAGTTTGAAAGATAAACACAATAAAACTTAAGTCCCTTTTGAAACATTGGTCATCCCTTGAATATTGAATTGAATTTCAAAAACAGATGATTACAGTTTTCATGAAACTGGCCAACGTGTATTTAATGGGGGTGTGCAAACATTTTAGATTTTTATCACCGCGTCTTACCACCTGTTCAAGTTATACACATATTTACTAATTACATTAATGAGTCTAGGATGAGAAAGTTTGATTTAGAAGAAATGTACCCACATTTGAGTGGAAGCCGAGTGGAAGAACATTAACAAAAAAAAAACTTCAGTATACTCGATCAGGATTTGAATTTTGATCTCTCTACCATCAGATCATCATATTTATACAGGATAAAATTTAAAGAAACTATCAGAATACTCAAATGTAGATTTAAAATAAATGAGGCCATTTGACGTAAATGGTCAGTATTGGTTGGCTAGAGCCAACCGTCTCGCAAATTGTGAAATGAATATACTTGCCAGAAATGGGTCAGTGGATTATTTTATTTTAACTTAAAAGATCAATTTCACTAGGAATCATTTAATTCCAATAAGTATCTATTTTACAAGTTTAATTGTGTGTTACCAGTTTATGGTAGAATAGTCCGAGGCAGAGCGTGTGCGACCTTTCAACACTGCCTACAATATATAATTATCCACAGAGCAAGGTTTTAATGCTAAATACACCAGAAAAATATTCTATTAGGTGACCTGGCAGTCTAGGGGTAAGGTGTCGGACTTCTGTGCTGGGGGTCCGGGGTTCAATCCTTGGTCCGGCACAGATTGATCTGATTACCAAACCCTTCCTTCACCTCTAACAAGACGTGTATTAATCACAACTTGTGAATGTGGGGAATGCCAGGCCTCCACCGTGGTTCGGATTCCACGTTAAACTGTAGGCCCTCCATTTCATCTCACCATCACCCTACCATTACACATTAGCGTAAGTGTGTATAACCCGAATGGGTAGTAAGACGCGGTGCTAATAATAATAATAGTTTTTCTAGAAATGGTTAAAGAACTATATTGTGCCAACCATTATCACTTTTTATCAAATGTTATCAGATTTTATTAAAAAACTTACTTTTGACCCAATGTAAATATTTTTTGTAGAAACCAATTTTTGTTTTATGTTAAATATTTATTTAATACATTTGGTCTTAAAAATATTTCAAAATAAAAATTGTTCAAGTGAAATGGATTAGAAAAACAACTAATAGTAAAAATAAAATAAAAGTAGTAGTAGTGCAACGCAAATAAAATACCTATTGAGCCACCGAGACCGCTATTTAATACAACAAAGATGCTCACATATTTGTCTAGATAGCACAAATGCGGAAAACTCCACACAAACATTTTGACATAGACTTAACAGATCTTTCGTGTTAACCTGATCAGTGGGTTCTACGATGATTATAAGACAATAGTTATTGTAATATTCATCTAGCTTTTTTAGTGAACTCTTTAAAATCCAAGTTAAAATTAATGTAACTATAATCTTTTCAACTTTTAATCTAGTAATATATTTAGTTTGTCACAAGCTTGCGTTTTACCCAAAACTCCCCAAAATAAACGTTTATGTGGGTGTGGAATAGTTCAACCCGGTAACATAACCTAAAGCCCGTATCACACGACACTTGCTTGTACTAGAAATCAAGTGTGCTAGCTAGCGCCTAGATATATGTATACTAGCTAGTACAATGAAAATGGGACTAGAGTATTCACACGCTGCTAGTTTGGTACTAGGTTGTTGTGCGAATATTTATGGAACGTCAGAGATTAATTTTTGGTGCAGCAGCTGCATTAATTACTAATAAAGATATTGAAAATTATGAGAGGGAGCGTAGGAAAAAGAATATAGACACGGGACTGGTTGGGAAAGACGAAATAATGGTCGCAGGATGCTAAATATGATACATTTGAAGGTTAGGTATTATACATTCGGGGTGATACAAACGTTTAGTATCTCCCTAAATTTGTATTCATTTATTTACAATGTGGTCAGGGGTCCCTAAGCCTATGGGTGTCCTAAGTACAGTATCCTTGATACACAAATGTTCTTTTTTAGGCCTACCCACACTTTATATTCTAAAAATAAAACCCGCCCAAGGTTGGCATTCTATCAATTTTATTTAGATTAAAATTGGGAACACAGTTTGTCGTTTTTAGTTATGTTTTAAATTAAATTTATATATATTAAATATGTCATACTGTGCCAATTTAGTATTATATAAACAAGGATGTTTAGAATAATTTTCTGCCAACAACAAAATCACATCCGATGACCATGTTGGCGTCATTTATAAGATTTCTCTGAAAACAGTCTCAACGCGCATTGATTGGTTGAATTACATAGACTAAAGTTGAAACTAGTACGAAAATAGCACGTGTTCTATCCTCACAACTAGTATGATAGCCAGTACCAAGTGGCAGAACCAGTATACTTTTTCTGATTAACACAACGCTAGATGATGTAGTGCTAGCTAGCACACTGGATTTCAAGTACGAGCTAGTGTCGTGTGATACGGACTTAACAAGAAGAGCTATATACAGTGCAGTGAGTGCACTTTCGTTTAATAAATGAACAACCACTAGAGTTCATAATTAGAGGTTCGGGAATTGTACACCCTCCATAAAAATACGGCGCTACTTTAAACTTAACGGTTTAACACTATTTGTAATCTCTTTTTATTTATCTTTGCATTTATCTGAAAATGGCTGCTAAACCAAGTTTAGTTTTTGTGTGTCAATTGAATTGAAGTAATAATAAAATAAAGATCTTATCACTGAATCAGATTTATTTGAGTTAAACTCATTATGGGGTCTAGTAAAAAGCACAAGGAATCTAAAAAACGTAAACATCATAGTAAGTCGCGATCTCCTGAAAAAATTAAGGAAAAGCATCGTCACCACAAGAAACACCACAAAGAAAAAAAACGAGACAAATTAAAAGATAAGACTGCAGAATTTGCATCAAAATACGTTGATTACGAAAGTGAAGGTAAGTTTCTATAAATTATTTATCTTGGTTTTTACGATGACAAAATTAATGTTTGTCCTAGCAGTTGAACAAAACCTATTTGCTCGGTGATCAATACTCCCATCCATAATCATTTTCCATTTGGAAGAATATGGGCCAAATTAATAGTCATACTTATCACACCTCAAGTGAGAGCCGATACCAAATACAAGACTACAACTATCTAGAATGGAACGATTCTCGGTAGTCTTGGGGCAAAGTGCTCGCCTCAGGAACCGATGTTGGATTCAAACCCAGCTGTAGCACAACTTCTGTTGGTCCTATATCGGTTGTTACATGTAAAAGAACCCTGGAATGTATGTGAAAATCTTTTAGGTTCTTTCGTTCTTGCTAATAGAAATTATGTTGATATAATCTGTCAGTTCAAATTTCATATTAGTTGATTTATCTCAAATATAGGAAATTGGCCCATTTTATTAGAGCGATGGTCGGTGTTGTCTTGTAGTTAGTAAAGCGTCGCGAACTGAGTCTGACTATCAAATTGGCCCTATACCCTTACTGTTACACTCTTAGACAAACCTTTAATGAAACTTTAACCTTGGCGATTAAACCTATGTATCAAACTTTAACTTAACCTATTATTTCGCTCCATACATCACTCATCCTTCACCACCCTGTATAAATGATTCATCTATTCATTGTGTCTTCAGTGGGTTCATAAGCTGGGTAGAAGTCCATATACATGCTATTATAGAGGAGCTAAGAGTAGGGGCCTAAATATGATTTGGGAAAAATAAGATACCTAAATAAGAATTTTACAAACGTGTAATTAATCGTCCTAAACTAAACCTCGGAATTTAGGGTGAAGTGCCTGCCAAAGGATTTGATGTCCGTGGGTTCAAACTCGGCCGGAATCAACAGATTTTTCTTGAACACTAAAAATCTGTTGCACAACTCCCTTCCGAGGGGAAGTAAAGCCGTCGGTTCCGTTATGTCAATTGTGGAATGTAAAAGAAGCTTGGAAGGTGTGTGTAAATACTTTTCCTGGCAAAATTGGTAGGTTCTTTCGCTCTCGCTCATAGAAATTATCATGGGGCATTATAATCAGTCGGTTCAGAGTGTTTAATGTTAAAAACCGCAAATAAAAAAAATAAAAAAATCCTAGGCCAACCTTTAGAAAGTTACGCTAGTGAAAGTTATAGACTTAGAAATATCAGAAAATGTTTTTTTAACAGTATGGTGCACTTCATTGGCTACACTAGCTGTCTACACTAAGAAATGGAATAAAATTAATCACTAATGACATAAACCAAAAACTAACCTTTCACTTATATGGAGCTAAAAGCTCATAGTGTATATTAAAAATGATAGAAATGAGGCAGAAACTGCCATTATAAGTGAATGGCTGTCGAAGTGCACCTGACTTGATTATACTTGTCTTCACAATTTGTACTTTCAGGTCTGGTCGGCGGAGAGTGACGTACTTCTATATTAATAGCCTCCGTGTCTATTTACTGACTCATATTATTTCTAGTGCTAAAATAAATCAGGCGCAGACTGGGCATTGTGCATGTTGTATTTGTTATAAAACGTTATAATTATTAATGTGTGTGCTATTATCCGGTCTACTCCACATACATGGCTACAGGTTAATGCAAAAATAACCCAACTACCTATTATTATTTCTTTCATGAGTTTTGAATATCATTCTTAATCATGTACATTATAAATATGTTTTAAGTGAATTGATATATTCCTTTTCTTTTTTATAGCACTGCATCTTACACTTACTACCCATTCGGGTCATATGCTTCATATTGCTATTCTTAATTCAGAAACTTGTTTGAATTTTCATTTACTTTACCAAACAATCTTCACACATAAAACTTATGTTTTATTTAGAAGCCTTGTGCTTAGTATTTTTTTTAATTGTTGAATTAATTATTTAGTTAAATGCCTGTAATTTAACCCCACTGAAGGTTTCCTAGTGTCCCATATTTAGCCACTTGTGTGGAGTAGCCACTTGTTAAGAAGGCTGTAATTTTGCCTGCCTTTTTGTCCATTTTTCAGAATAATGCACTCATGATGCCAGACGGGCCTTCGTAGCGGAGGCCTGTGCTGAGAGACAGCGCAGGTATTGTACTGGTTCTTAGTTTTATCAAACACACTAGCCATCTTTCTACACGAGGTTTGCCGTGAGACGATCATTCTGTCGAGCTTGTGTCAGCCATAACGTCAGAGTTTGCTTCTTGGGACAGGATGTCAAATAAGGTGGGGCGGTTATAAACATTTCAACAGAGACTTGGGTTTGATTCCCTGTGGAAACACTTTCTTAACTGATGACAAATATTAGAGATTAGTTTCCCGTAACCCGCGTCTAGGAGCAGTGAGCACACGGACTAAGGTGTCTTATTTGATTTACGAGTAATGTTAGAGGTTCAGATCTCAACCTGATTTACTCGGCGAGGGAAGGGGGGTTATTTAATAAATAGTTTTCCAATCTTTTAATATGAACAAATATTAATAAGTTTTTAGTTTTTGCTGATGTGTGATTTCATACACTCAAAAAGATAAAAATTCGCTTCAATGGCCGCATGGTCTAAAGTGCTACTCTTGCAGTAGACTAGACTGCCGAAGACAGGGAGATTGAGGTTCAAATCTTGGTCGGGTGTATTGAGGGTGATTTTTCTCTCTCCCTCCACACAAATATGGGCACACTTCCTATAAAAATATGACCTTTCTTATTCCAAAAACCATTAGCGTAGTTATTTCATTTAGCGTGTAACCCGAACAGTTACTAAGAACCAAACAGACAGAGATATGTTTGAGGAAATATGCAGAGCACCCAGATTGGTGGTTAGAAGTTATGTTCTTAAAATTTCCCACGATCGCACAAGAGACTTGTCACAAAGATTATGAAGAGACAGTATCCTTCTTTTCATGGCAAACCTCGAGATAAGTTTTCAATTATTTTATATATTTACATATATTGATTGATTCATGCTTCATTAATTTTAAGATAGCGTAGTTTTTTGTACCAAATTTATTCTGTACCATCTTGGAACTATGTTTTTAATAACCTCTCGAAGTATCAACCAATTTGAATTAAATTTAATTACTGCTAGTTTAAACACAGAAAAGTATTCATTGCATTAATTTGGCAATATTTGAAGATTTATGTCATTGTGTGTCGCTAGTAATTTTATGTTTATTCAAGATAAATATATTATTTGTAAGTTTTCACTTGTTTCACGGTCTTAAAATATCGAAGACGTAGAGGAATATTATTAAGTGTTGACTTTATAGTGGAAGCATGAACTACAATTTTTATGAATAATATTAAGTGTTTATGAGTTGTAGATTTCAAAGTGAAAATTAAAACATTAGAAGTTTTTTTTTCCTGAGTGAAATAGGCGCCCTGGCGTAGCGATGTATTTGTAACCCACACCACCCATTCTAGTTATATACAACTTGCTCTGGCCTCCAAGATCATGTCCCCAAACTCACCACAATCAACAATATCTACCGTCCTGAAGGTTGTTTTCTTCACTCGTCCCTAGTTTAGTTTCTCACTAGGGGAGTTGTGTTCTCTTTAAGTTTTTTAAATTTCCCGTTTACACAAAGTGTTTGCTTGCCTGATATTTTTTATACCCGTATTAGACGTAAAATATGAAAACTCGCGCCTTTTACCTTCAAACACACACATGCTGACACAGATTACGCCACCAGTGCTTGGCCAAATTTTGGCCAGCATCTTCTGCCAATTGAAAATACCTGTAGTTTCCACCTCTTCCCGCCTTCAGCGCTCTCCTATCCCCACCTTCAGCACCCTCCTATCCCTGCCTTCAGTATCCTGCCTTCAGCGCCCTTCTATCCCCGCCTTCAGTATCCTGCCTTCAGCGCCCTTCTATCCCTGCCTTCAGCGCCCTCCTATCCCCACCTTCAGCGCCCCCTGCGTAGCAACAGTCGGGTAGTAAACTTGTTTCTTGCTTTCGTCATCTTTGAGGCAATTTTATTTCCAACTAAAGAAAATAATTCTGAATATCCGTGATTTTTTAACATTGTTTTAATAGAATTTTCAAGAGACCAAGGGAAAAGTTTGAATTAAACATGAATTTGAATTATCTATGTTTGAATTATCCAAGTTTAACTATATCTCTCTCATCTCTAGGAAAAATAAGATTTTAAAATATTTTTATTCCTTTAAAATTCCAATCACCACGGGTTTAATAAATAATAATTATTGAAATATATTTTATTTAGCTTATTAAAAAGTTTCTAAGACCTGCACTTTCCAATTGAATATTTTAACCAGTCTGGTAACTTTTTTTTTTTTTTTTAGTGTTGGCTACAACCAATTTATCTAATTGGTCAGATTTGCTGTGACTAAAGTAACTATTCTATCATTGTTATATGGTTCATATATTTGTTTAGGTCAAAATATCAAAATAAATTTTAACATTCATAAGTTTTTAGATTTTGTTGAACGGTAATTTCATACAATCAACAAAATATGTGTAGTTTACATGATCTATATTCTAATTTTTGTAATATTTGTAACACTTGTTTTACTACTGTACTTTATGGAATATGTACGAGTATGTAAGCCAAGGAATCAAATAGACAAGGTGCGACCAAATGTTCTTGGACTGGCTACATGGAGCGCCAACCTGACACAGTAAAGTCTTGGGATGCTAAGTAGCTCATAATTGATTCATTGCAACTAACTTTGATACACGCAAGCAATTTCTGGCAAGAATTGAAACTCGAATGAGCATCATTTGTGCTTGAAAGTCAAGAAGACTGCGTTTAAAAGACCCATAAACATGTTTGGATCAGGATTTAGTCATAACTCCAAGGACAGAACCCAGGAACTAGAGTGGTTCTTGTGGGTTGGACACTGGTTGATAATTCTGAACAGTCCGGCTGTTCCAGAACCAGAAGAATGGCTAAAAATTATGCCAAAGTGGGTTAGGACATCCACAAGTACCGTCGGTGAAAAAATAACATCTGAAGTTTTGTTGGCCTAGCATTTGGTTCATGCTAACATATTCTCTAAGAGGAACTCAAACATATTTGCTATATTTGTATCCCACTTATCAAACTAGAACCAAAGGAACCGCTGGGTGTAATGGCCTCTAGCCCAGAAACTACCAAAACTTACATCACTGGTGATGAACGGTGGGTGTACTGATAAGACCTGGATACTAAGCAGCAGTCAGCACATCTTCACCACAACCAAAGAAAGTGAAGCAGGGCAAGACCGTCAATAGCGCACTGAACTGCTTCTTTGACATGGAGATAATTCTTCTAGTCCATCTTCACCACAACCATCAATAGCACACTAATCTGCTTCTTTGACATGGAGAAGATTCTTCAGGAGTAGTTTGTTCCTGTAGGAAGGACAATACACCTCTTGGTACTTTTACATTGAGATCCTATTCCTAGGGCATTTGAGGAAGTGAGGGGAACATTTCTCGATAAGTGGAACACCACATGACTTGCCGCTGCACCAGCCCTAACCACTCTTTCTGTACAGCAGTTTATTAGTTGATAAAACTATATCAGTAATTCCCTACACCAAACTATTTCTCTGACTTAGCCTCCTCTGATGAGGGTATTGTTAAAGGGGCTACGGTTTGGTGACAGCGAGGGGCACCCCTGTTGAAGCACAGGAAGGAGTGGAGCTTCCAGGGGTGGGGAAAGATTCGGGCCCACTGAATCAACTCCTGAGGCAAAGTTGAGCTTAAATTATTTTATTCGTGTGTTCCGGCAAACTTTGGATCGTGGTTATTTTAGAATTCACCAGATATTGTGCTAGCATATTGTTTCTCTTTATTAGAGGAGACCTGTGAGGTTAATAACCGCCTCATTCGAAATATATTGTAAAGGCAGATTTATCTGATTACCAAACCCTTCCTTCACCTCTGACAAGACATCTTGTGAATGTGGGGTAATGCCAGGCCTCCACCGTGGTTCGGATCCCGCGTTAAACTGTAGGTCCTCCATTTCATCTCACAATCACCCTACCATTACACATTAGTGCGAGTGTGTATAACCCGAACGGGTAGTAAGACGCGGTGCTAATAATAATAATAATGTAAAGGACCTACGTGAAACAAGCCACACACACAAAGTGGAAATAAAAAATCTAGATTGCTCGGGTCTACTTTGACCTTGAATAACTAAGAAACTCGTTTAAACCCGCCTCGATGGCGTAGTTGGCTAACGCGCTTGTCGTGTTGAGCTCAACTGCTGAGGACGGGGAGATCGAGGTTCGAATCTCGGTCGGGTGAACTGGGGGTGGTTTTTCCTAAATGGTTTTCCACTCTACCTTCATGCAAATGCGGGTTCACTTCCTCTAATTCAACCTTCCTAATTCCTAATCCATTAGAGTAGTTAGTACTTAAAGCGTATAACCCTAACGGGTAGTAAGACGCGGTGCTAAATATTAAATATATTAAAATCGTTTAAAAAGATGGATTTTGATATTTGCTAAATATTTTGTTTTTAGCACAGCGCCTTTTTAGTTATACACTTATGTACTAATGCTAATGGTATTGGGGATTAGGAAGGTTATATTTAGATGAAGTGCACCCAGATAAGCATGGAGAAAGAGTGGAAAACCATTTTGCAAAAACCACTTTCATTACACCTGACTAAGCCTCAATCTCCCTGTCATCGGCAGTCCAGTCTACTGCGAGAACAACACCCTAAACCATGCGGCCACCGAAGAGGGTTGCTGAGGACCAAGTAATTATATCAGCACACGACTTACAAACTAACTTAAATCTAGAACAACCACAACACCCAGCCCCCCCCGGCCGTTAATTCATCACTGTGTAAAGAGATCTCCTAGGCCAAGTTAACAGAAATGGAGAAATAAATACTGACTACAACTACAACTTGAAGTTAAAACCTAAACACCTACCATAGTGAATAAAAAGGAACCAACCAGAACGTCATCGTACAGTTCAGAGATCAGAGGCAAGTGTACATAGACACCAATTGATCTAAATTCAAACCCACCGGGGGGCATAGTTAGCTAATGCGCTAGTCGTGTCGAGCTCGACTGTCAAGGATGAGGAGATAGAGGTTCGAATCTCGGTCGGGTGAACTTGAGGGAGGGAGGGCTCCTAAATGGTTTTCCACTCTTCCTCCATGCGAATGTAGGTTCACTTCCTCTAAATTCAACCTTCCCAATTCCTAGTCCATTAGCGTAATTAGTACTCAAGCGTATAACCCGAATGGGTAGTAAGACGCGGTGTTAAATAAAATCTAAATTCAGGGAGGTGTGAAAGCTTCTAAAACAATAATCCAAGAATGGCAAATACGATACAAAATACCAAAAGTTGTTAAAACTAGATCTCAATGAAAACAATCAATTTGATCCTGAGAGTGGTCCACTTACTGAAATAAGAAGAAAAGTTATTCACATGGCAGCCAATTTCCCAAAACCAAACCAGACACCTTAGTTTTATCAATAGGTCACGGCACCAGCCAATCAGAGAGATAAAAAAGATCCATCACTTCCTAAGTGACATAGTAAAAGTTAATACACATATTCACCACTAGTAAATGAAAATAAACAATTCATCCCTAAAAAATATAATAGTGAAAAAAAACTATCCTGCTGTTACTCAGCACAAAACCCACACATTTCCCCAATGATACATTTTTTGGCCTTTCCGAGAATCCAACCCGGGACTCTTAAGCTCATTAGATAGACATACTACTGACTGAGCTAAGGTGTTGGACGAAATTTAATTCATAACTAGAGAGGGGTCCAAAAATTTGTTAGTTAGCGAGTTTAACTGGTTGTTGGCAAGCATAGGGAACCAAAATATCCAAACAACAGATGGAAAATTAGTTTTATTATATGAATAATCATGACAGTATGTATACCTTCCAGGTGGTAATGTGTATTGCATTGAGTTTAGAAACTCTCAATAGTTCTTAAAAAGTGGAACATGACCTTTTTTTATTAATAATAAATCCTAATAACATCTTTCAAAGGAAACCTTTGAAATATAAGAATGAGTGCTTAATATAATAATCATATACCGATAACTAAATGTAATAATAATAATAATAGCACCGCGTCTTAGTACCTGTTCGTGTTATACGCTTTAAGTACTAATTACGCTAATGGATTAGACATTGGGAAGGTCGAATTAGAGGAAGTGAACCTGCATTTGCGTGGAGGGAGAGTGGAAAACCATTTAGGAAAAACCACTCCCAGTTCACCCGACCGATATTCGAACCTCGATCTCCCCGTCCTCAGCAGTCGAGCTCAACACGACTAGCGTGTTAGCCAACTACGTCACCGAGGCGGGTAACTAAATGTAAACCTCAAAAAGAGCAGAACGGGCGCTGAACATAATAAATATGTACCTTCCGATATCTAAAGGTAAACCTCTGTATTAGTGAAACGGAAAGTTGGACCCTACTGAACATAATATTATTCCAACATTTCTGTGTAACTATTTTAACTTAAATTATTTCAAATAACAAACTTTATTACTAAATATGGAAAGTGCACTTTGGTGCTGAACAGACCCTGTTAAGTGTATTTGTTTCCTTAGAGCTATCTTTATTTGTATTTATTTGTGTTTATTATGTTTCTCATTCCATCGAAAAACAATTGGTACAGAAACCAGGCAAGTGTGTATTGTTGAAGATGTTTTTAGTGATAGGCCATATCGATAAGTAGAGCATTGAGTCGCTCGTGTTTATTGAACTTTGTGAGAGTACATCACTGGAGGGAAGGGAACAAACACAAACTAAGTATTTTAATAGTTTATAAGCCATTTATTTGAACATATTTCCTAAGTTGGTTTAATTTTCTGCACATACGACAGCTATGTCTTCAGTTCTTTGAATAGTTGTCGTGATCTATAACAGGACTTTTTCGCTTCCTTTATAAAGTTTCTGTCAAAATGTCCCGTTGCTCACAGCAAATATTCAAAACAGTTGGTACTACTGTGTGTGTAATATTAAACTTAAAATGTGTCTACTGAAGCACTCTTGTACTATTTGACTTGATACCGAGACAGATTTTGCTATAAAGATGGTAAAAATAAGGACCTTAACTTGTATTATGTTCTCTCCCACATTAACGAAGCTATCATAACAGTTATGTGTGTTGTACGGTCCTAGACACAGAGAGTGTTTGATTTCCAAGGCAGCACCGAGAACATATCGGGGATTAAAATCGTGTCATGTTGGTATCTGTCTGGTTATCCATGTTGGAACATTGTAGCCAGGTAGAAACACCCTGGGCAGGACGGGCTAAGAACCGCTGGGCGTGGCTGGGTAAGAAAACCCTGGGCTTGGTCGACAAGGAACCCCCTTGGGGGTATCAGTGTAGGCACACACTATTTATTCACATCTTGGACTCTTATTTTTATGCCTTGAAAATTTTAAATGTGACATTTTCAAGTAGGCCATTAGAATTTACCATCTTTTAAGTTGCCTGGAAATCTTTGCTGAATAGTTTTAAATCCCCCCTTGAATATTTTTTTAATACATGTTGGATATTTTTTATTTAGGCGTTGAATAAACATCTCATTAGTCACTAATTAATTTCATTATTTTGTAAAATATGGAATATTTTAACTTTTAATTTGATAAAATAAAATCTAGGAATGTTTTAAAAATACACATTATATGTCTCAAATAGACAAAATATAAAATTATATTTTGTAATCAAAGCAGCATAAAAAATATTTATCCTATTCATTAAGTTTTGAATAAAAATATGACAAACATCCCAGCCTCAATAATGACACATTGAATTCTTGTATTAAAGCGTCTACTAGGGTAATTCTTTATTGGCCCTGTCTTCAAACTATAGATATAAGCATTGAGTTAATGCAAAACAGACACAATAAAGTAATTATAATTTCAGGAAATAATCAACAATACAAGCATTATTTATTATATAAGGTTCAATCAGAAAATAAAGACTATACTTGCTATTAATCAACATTGTGATTTTGTCGGTGACCTGGTGGTCTAGGGGTAAGGTGTCAGACTTCCATGCTGGCGGCCGGGGTTCAATCCTCGGTCCCGGCATAGGTTTATTTGATTTCCAAACCCCTCCTTCACCTCTGACAAGACATCTTGTGAATGTGGGGAATGCCAGGCCTCCACCGTGGTTCGGATTCCACGTTAAACTGTAGGTCCTTCATTTCATCTCACAATCACCCTATCATTACACATTAGCGTAAGTGCGTATAACCCGAACGGGTAGTAAGACGCGGTGCTAATAATAATAATAATAAACATTGTGATTTATTTTAATGCTCAAATAAGACTGACCTACAGGTTAAAAGACTCTATCTAGTACTAAGGCTTGAAAAAACCCCAACCTGATTGGGTTTTATTGGGTTTTTTGTAGTTTAATTAAAGATATTATGTATGTTATCTGACTAATACCAACAATTCAAATATATTATGTGGGATCCAGAGAAATATATTTTAATTTTAATATAATGAAGACAGTAGTAATAGGAGACATAATAAAGGAAAACAATAATGCAACAATGTAATTCTTCACAATACACTGTACAAGCTATTAAGTTGATAGAAAGTGGGGGGGGGGGAGGGGAAATTACTGGCAAGCCAGCTGCAAGGTTGGTTTGTTGCTGTCTTTACTTAAAAATAAAAGGTAAGACCTTTTGTTATCTCGTTTGCTTTTTTGACCAAGCATTATTTCTAGGGCTTGGCATCAATACATTGTAGGTAACTTAAAATTATATTATCCCAAGGGAGTTGCTAAACCAATTAAAACATATTTTATAGTTCAGTCTGTTGTATAAAATATGTAATTTCAAAACTTGTATAACACCAATTACAAATCACTGTATTATTATAATAATAATTATTATTATTATGGGGTTTGAACCGACAGGATGACTAACCATGTTCAAAAAATTAACTAGACAATTGCTTTGTATACAAAATATGTTTTTTTAAGTTTTTTTAAAAATAAAACCCAGTTTTTTTTTTGTTTTGTTTTTGTTTTGTTTTTTGTTTGTTTTTTGCTGGGTAAAATTATAACAACCCTGCAAATACCCGGGATTGTATGCGCAACACAAAGTGCACTGGATTAGTTCAAAATGGTGGCTCACTTAGAAAACTGGTCTGTTGTTTAGGTGCGCGTATCACAGGATATTGCTTTAAACCTCCCCTTCCTTGATGAGTCTCTGCTTCCACTCCATGGTTGCTCATCTACCGCTCGTCACCACCAGTCATGATTTGACTCAGAAAACTGAGTCCCTCCGACCCACGGCACTCCAGTAAACTCCAGGATGATATCATCTGTTGTGTTTTATTGTTTACTGTCATCACGCGACCCACGGCACTCCAGTAAACTCCAGGATGATATCATCCGTTGTGTTTTATTGTTTACTGTCATCACGCGACCCACGGCACTCCAGCAAACTCCAGGATGATATCATCTGTTGTGTTTTATTGTTTACTGTCATCACGCATGATACAGACTTGTGAATACCGCAATTCATCAACTGCCGTGCAACACCACAGGGTAAACCAAGGGGCCAGCAGTCCCTCAACGCGTGCATTTTCGACCTCAGTTGATAAAGGGCTCAGTCAGCCTCTGTTGTTTGTCATATTTTCCCCTGCCGGGTTCAAAAGGCAACACACTATTTGGCAACATATTGCCCTGTCATCACTCCACTGACCACACCTCAACAGTTTGACGAGATGAATCTCGCCTAAGGAAACATTCTTTGCCCACAAAAAGCTTATCACTCCACGTACTTCAACAAGAGACTAGTTTTTCGAGAAACTCGCCATTTTGAATTATCCCTGTGCACATCTTGCCACGCATATGTTAATGACACAGCCTCGAGCACTAGACCCTTCTATTAAGTAGATCAGCCACATTTGAGCTTTAAGCCGCCCGGGAGTGCAGAAGACATCTTATGGGGTACAGTACATACAATTTAAAATATGTATATATAGGTTTACATAGTGACATACGCTGCAGAAACGTGAGTAATGAAGGAACAGGATTAAAACAGAATGGAGGTGAGTGAAATGAGATTTCTGAGACGCGGAATCGGTGTGACAAAATTTGACGGGATGAGAAATGAGAAAGTAAGAGGAATATTAGAGGAAGAGCCAGTCCAGGACAGGATAGAGAGGGCACGGCTGAGGTGGTATGGACAGGAGAAAGGAATGGAGGGGGAAAGGGAGTCCAGGAGGGTGTTGGACCAAGGGACAGTGGCTGGAAGCTGTTCATGATGATGATGATGATGATGATGATGATGATGATGATGATGTTTACATACATTCTTCTAAATTAAAACTTATTAACACATTATTTTGGAAGTAATGATGGTAAGTAAAATGGTTGAATTTTTAGGAAGTGTATCAACATTTGCACGGAGGGAGAGTATAAAATCATTTAGTAAATACACCCGAATGAGATTTGAGTGTGACACCTTAGACCAGGGGTACCCAAACTTTGTAGACCTGGAGGAGCCCCAGAACCAGAAAAAAAAAAATCCTGCCAAAGCCATAATAAAAGTTTTTACATTAATATTATGTGCATTCAACAGCGAAAGTTAAATTTTGATAAGTATAAAAGTAACGACAAAAAAACATGTTTTGGCTGCACCTTTGGAAAGTGGCCTTTATTCGGATTAGAAAAAAATTGGCGTTTTTTTTAACTTTGAAAAACAAAGAATATTCTAAAATTGCCTCACAGAGTCTGAGATGAGTGTGGTGGAGTCCAGTTTGAAAATTGTTGCCATAGACCGTTCGACCACCAAAGCGGATCACAGCGTAATTGACTTAACGTAACTTGACACTACTCAACACTAGAACACATGCATCCTGGTCCCCCCCACCTTCCTAATGACTATCAGTCATTGAACAGTAATTAAACTCCATGATTTTACTGCCTACCTGTAAAATATTACCTTGTTTAGTTGTCAGCTTTTATAATTATATTTCTTTAATTATCAGTTTTTATTGTATTAATTCATCTAGTTCCTCTCATGTACACTAGGTCTTTGTTACCAATAGTAAGCGCACGTTTGCCGACAAATGTTTCGATAGAGTGGCATTAAATTGTCCAATTTCTTTTATAAGAGAATAATATTTATCTCCTAAAATATATTATAAAATAGTAGACACCATCTTTAATAATCAGCTTGTGGCCAGGTCACTTTAGTAGAATGCCTCCACCATTCTTCTCCTCTCACTTGCACACTTTCTATTATCACCTCACCCCATCTATTTCTTGGCCTCCCTTGCAGTATTTTTCCTACATACTTCATTTCCAGCATTTTCTTTTTCCATCTTCATTACATGATTTTATAAGATACGTGTTAATTTACAATAAATCTAAAATTCTTCAAAGTTGGTTCAATATATGTGATAATAAAAATGGACACCACTCATGCCAGAAATATTTACGCATGGACCATGAAACTGGGGGAGATTTTGTCATCAAAGCTGTGTTATTAATAAAAGGAAGAAAAAAACTTTAGCCTTAGCTTAAATGTGGAGTTTGTCTCTTCATATTGTACCATTAAATTTTAAACTGATTTTCATGTATAAAGGTTAAACTTTTAGAGCTGTTCAGTTTTGTTGTTGTCGATAAAATAGGTTTTGTTAAGACCTTTGTGAAAATACAATTTTACAAAATATCTATGATAAATTGTCAAAAGTTAACATCATATTTATTTCATCAAAGCGCTTTAATAAAAGAAATATGACAATGTAAAACCTCCCTTAGTTAATAACATAGTAAGTACCACCTGTAAGTTCTTCTTAGAATCAGGCCTGTGGAGTCGGTACGTTAAGCCTTCAACTACAACTCCTCTGTCTCTCTCTATTGTCCAAACCCACTTCGGTGGCGTAGTTGGCTAATGCGCTAGTCGTGTTGAGCTCAACTACTGAGGACGGGGAGATCGAGGTTTGAATCTCGGTCGGGTGAACTGGGGGTGGTACAGATTACTTCATGGGAAGCTTCTTTAACATTGTAAATGTATATTTAAATAAATTTGTGAATATAAATTATAAATACTTGTCCTGGAAAATCAAAAAAAGTATATAATGTATGTTATATATTTATCATATTGTTATAGTCTTACTACAAGTTTTTATTTTGAAGCCAGAATCATTTCTACCAACTCTCGACTTGACCAAAGATTGCTTCCGATTCCACATCCCTGCTTAGAACTGCGACTTTTCTCACTTACCAAACTTTGTGTGAATAATCAGGAAAGAAAACCTGCTCCAGGCTTTCAAATAATGGCGCCCTTGGTTGTAGTCGACACATGAATTGTATAAATATAGGTTGAAAAGAAGATTACGCTCGCTCGGAAGGCTCTGTCCATTTGTACAACTGTTTGAATAACATTCCCTCCAGAGTTAAAAGACAAAGTAGAAGTGTCAACCTTTTTTAAAAAAAATCTTATATATTTTTTTAATTACATAATTACATAATTACATTACTTTTATACTTACTTCACACTAATCAACAGAAGATAAAATCCAGCTAACTAAATGTCATAAGTGTCTTACATAGTCAACAATCCCCCCCCCTACACACAAAAGACACATTTAAACTAATTTTAACCAAAAAAAAAAGTTTACGTTACCTATTGTATTGTATATTATTATCTGCTTATTAGCTACTTTAGAAAATAGTAGAATCCATTTTACATGTTTTAAAAACACAACAAAATTTAAAATTATTTTAATTTGGAAATAATATTTTAAACTGACTTTGATGTTGTCAGATTAAAATTTCAAAAATGTGTTCTCTGGTATTCAAGGTTCAAGCCTAGTCTTATGTATAATTTCTTGCTTAATCATCTGTGATCAACATGTTATAAACAATATTAAAATTTCTTATTTTATTCTTGCATTTATACTAACATTCACATATGCAACAGAAACATGAACATTGCATGTAAGAGAGACCAGGAAAGTGGAAGTCATGGGATTGAAGTTTATGAGGAGCATGTTAGTTGTCACGAGGAGAAATAAGATTAGGAATGAAGTTATCTGGGAAAGAGTGGGGGTACATGAGATAGTAGAGGAAGCAAGACTGAGATGGTATTATGGTTAAGTAATGATGATAGAAAAGGAGAAGATGCCAAAGAAAATGATGCAGATGATGTAGGAAAAATACCATAAAGGAGACCAAAAAAAGGTTGTAAGAGCAGATAACAGAAAGTGAGTCATTTTAATAAACTGATACACAGGTTGGAAACAGGATATGACATATACTAACCAAAGTGAATATATTTTACCATTCTTAAAACACTATCAAATCTTTCTTATTGTGTTATTGAATTGTTTAAAAAACTGTTTATGACTAAATTAAATTCTGTGTCCCATTGCTTTTACTTTGGGTTGCCGGTTGTGCTTACATTGTTTAGTTTCTGAGCAACTATTATGATAATGTATGGTTGCTACAGATGGGGAATTTGTTCATGTCAAATGAAGGCAAATGTCTTGTCGGGGAATTAAACAAAAGTGAGTTGTTTTGTTTCTCGGGTTAACTAACTCCATTGTCTAGCTATAACAATATGAAACAAAAGAAGGTTGTACTGGGTTTGTTTTATAATACATTTACATGGGGAACACAAATAATACTTAAACCATTAAATATTGGAAAAATAATGTATGATAATGTTTATCTTTAGTAGCCACTAGTATTGTTTACAAACAAATATGCAATAAATGTAACAAAAGGAAAAATTGAACTCTCCCAAAACCACTGGTTAAGTCAGATTTTTTTTAATGTTGTCTGTAAAACAAGGAAATGTCGAGGGAATTTATAATATAAGTTTTGAAGCACCCTGAAATGTAATGTGTAATTTGTTGGAGTAAATTTGTTTTGGGACAATATTTCAAAAAGCTTATCACTTACTAAGCTTATCCGCAACCTTTGTACTAAAGCTGGATTGAGAAGAGAAGAAACCCTTCATCAAGTCACATGATCTGCAGCTGTCACCAGGGCTTCACGCGAGACCTAAAATTTGCGCCCCATTTATTTATTCTGTATGATATAAATAAACTGTACTCCCCCCCCCCGCCCATGCATGACACTATTAATAATAAGCTGCAAAAAAAATAATTGTTAATCATATAAAAAAATATAATTTTATTATTGGATCAAATATTTATATATTATTTCTTTTATTATAAATAATTATTAGCTTATTTAACATAATCATTATTTTTTAAATACTAAATAATAATTATTAGCTTATTTAATTTAAATAATTAATTTTTAAACACTAAAAACTCTTTATTTTGGTTAGAATGTGCCCCTAGTAATGTTGTGCCCTAAGCGACCGCCTACAGTCACTTAATGGACAGATCGGCCCTAATCATTGCCTATAAAATAACAATAATAATATTGTATAACTTTATAAATGTTGACAGGAAAAAATACTTTTTGAAAAAAAAAAGTTTCTTTTTTTGGCAAAATGTTTAGACTGATTGAGATGTTCTGACCCAAATGCATTGTTCCAAGATGTATAGTTAAACTCGAGATATTTCTAGGTTTCGCTACGAGGAGCAGCACATTACAGATACCAACCTAACATAATAATCACATCTTTTTTGAACTCTTGACGCTTTTTGCTTAATTTAATTTTACACTTTTCTATCCTAGAAGGTAACAAGCTTACCTTGACACATTCCACTATGGTACAGCTTATAAGATACGGCCATGGTGTAATAGTCAAGGTAAGATAGAGTAAAAGGATTGTACTTAAACAGTTGATTGAAATATTCTCTTTATAATTAATAAATGTGTTGTCATATAAAACCATAGTTTTGAAATTTTGTGTAATAACTCGATAGTTTATATATCAATATTCAAAATATTGTCTGGGAGGGGGAGGAGATACTTTACAAATTGTGGATGAATTTGTATATTTAGAAAGCAAAGTTACAAGAGATGGAGATGTACAAATGATATTGAATGCAACAAGCCAAGAAGCTGTTTATTAGTAAAAACGAGTCTGTTGATAAACAAGAGTATCAAATAGAAACGAGGAAGATATATTTTAAGACATTCGTTTGGAGCATTGCAATATACGGAGGGGAAACGTGAACAGTAGTGACAGACGATAACAGGAGAAAGACAACTCTGGCAGACACTGTGTAAAAGAAGACGCATATTTATTGGTCTCATAGTTAGACATCAAGGTCTTGTTCATATCATCATAGAAGAGCTGATAATCGAGGGGTCGACTAAGGTAAAGATTCTTAAAACAAGTGATGCAAGACGCTGGCTGTAAAAACTACCGAGAAATGAAAGAGAGTGTAAGAAGGGCGGAACAGAGGGTTGAGGATCGAATAAAAGGGTGAACAAGAAACCTTTCACGGACATTAAAACAATCCACGGAATAGATAACTATTTATTACATCTTATTCAAACATTGGTTTTTAGTTCAGTCTATTTTTATTTTATTTAATTCAGAAAATATTTTGAAATGCAACTTTTTGTATTGAACGCAATATTTTGATTTCTTTAATAGCCATATAAATTCCAGTGTTAGCTTTAATCAGGAAATTTTGGATTTTTTTGGATTGTGGAAAAGTGAACAAATCTTTTATTTAAGGTTTTGTGGCCACTCTGACCATTAGCCAACTTAACTTCTCTAGTTAATTAGTTTGGATATGTTTAATTAATTAGTATTAATTTGGTTTATATTGTTTGTTCTAATCTAGCTAATGAATCACATTCTTTACTAAGTGGAAGTCCTATTTTGTCCACAAGTTATAGAATTCATCCCAAGTTGGTCGGTCTCTCTTGTCGACCAGTAACCCTCTCATTTCAGGGACGGAGATTGACGACAGTCCACCTCTTTCTTTCCGTTCTACAAAGCAAAGGTCTAACCCTGAGTGTCCACTTCTTGTTCTAGATGATGTGGTGCTGGTTCCACCCCCACCCAAGATCTCTCGTCCGGCCACCCCTCCACCCCCCACCATCAGCGCGGTTGCCCCGCCCCCTCCCTGGTTGCCCCGCCCCCTCCCAGCGGCCGCTCAGACCAGACGCTATCTGTGGAGGAGACCAACAAACTTCGCGCCCGACTGGGGTTGAAGCCCTTGGATGTGGGGGGAACGGGCCCCCCGGTCCTATCCAAGGAGCAGGAAGAGAAGAAGAAGGAAAGGAAGGAAAAGGGGGAGGACCTCGGGGGCGTGGACATGGGCGAGTTTGTCCACAAGCCTGCCGGTGAGTCACTCGATGGCGGCTCGTTTTCTCTTGGCAACCTTTTCTTTTGTAAATTATATTACTCTTTTGTGGTAGATTTAATATTTTGAAGTGTGTAAATTTAAAAATACTATGATCATATGTATTGATTCACAGATTGTTAAAAAAAAGTTGACGACACTTTTACAGGTGTTAGATATTTTAGAAATCTCTTTACTGGATGGATAAGTGTGCGTTCTTTAAATTCAAACAAAGTCGAATCACATAATAAGAGATATTACCGAAGCCAAATTGAAGTCTGAATATTAAAAAAAACGTTTTAATGAAGTCAAAAATTTCTACATTTCAAACATACAGCAGTTATATATTTCATTTTAAATTTATAAACTAAGTTATTATTAGCACCGCGTCTTACTGCCCGTTCGGGTTATACGCACTTACGCTAATGTGTAATGGTAGGGTGACTGTGAGATGAAATGGAGGACCTACAGTTTAACGTGGAATCCGAACCACGGTGGAGGCCTGGCATTCCCCACATTCACAAGTTGTGATTAATACACGTCTTGTCAGAGGTGAAGGAAGGGTTTGGCAATCAGATAAATCTGTGCCGGGACCGAGGATTGAACCCCGGACCCCAGCACAGACCCCTAGACCACCAGGTCACATATAAACTAAGTTGTTATTACCAAATTTAATATAATTACTTTGGATTTTTTTTTTTTTTTATGAAAACACTAATTTGTGATGGAAATAAACACAGAAAATGAAGAGGGGAAAATTGTGTGTTATAACTTTAATTTTTTTTTCTACCCAAGTTTTAAAATTATCAAATCTGAAATTCTACTTTTGAATCTTTCGAAATGAATGAATATTCGAAGTGATGTCGAAGTCTCCTGAACTTTGCACACCCCTACTACTGGGTTTATATAGCCTTATTATTCATTCTATTTACAATGAAAATGTATTTGTCTTACTGGTATCTTATAAAGCAAGGGTCAGCGATGGCCAATCAACAGCTATTCAAAGGTTCATTTTTTATTTGAGTACATTTTAGTTGAAGTAACATTCAAATTAGCCGCATCAGCGTTTGAATGGTCCACTCTCGTGTTGGGCCTGATCCCTGGGAGATAAAAGTTCAAAATACCATTCCGGATGGTTTTTCTTAAATATTTTCTCGCTTTCCTTCCACACAAATTTGGGTGCATTTATTCTAAATGCTACCTTTTTTGTTATTATTTCATTGGAATGATAAATGTGTCCAACCTGAATGTGCAGTAAAATGGGTGCATTGTGGTCCAAGTAGGTTTGATAGGCTAGACTGGTGTTTCAGAGAGCATCGCGGCCAAGGTGCGCACAGAGAAGGTGAAAGAGAAGCTTGTGGAGCGCCGGGAGCGCAGGCACATAGAGGCAAAGTTGTCCAAGGTGAAGCCCCTCGCAGAGTCGGACTCTGACGAAGACACTCGGGCCTGGGTGGCCAAGAACAGGAAGATATCGGCGGAGAGACTTCAGGCAGAGAAGAGGGTCAGTTCAAACTCTCTCCTCCTCGGAGTAGTTAGGGGTGGATCCTCTAAGTCCTTAAATCCTTAAGGTTACTTAAGATTCAAGGAGTTGAAAAAAAATTAAGCTCAAAATCCTCCTCCCAATGCTTTTTCAAATTTTGTCTCTTTTCCCCTTAAAGCCATAAGACAAACCTAACAACCAGACCCCAGCTAATTAATTTACCACCTAATATAATATTAATTGACTCTATGACAGAAGTAATAAAACTGATGATGATGCGTTTCTCAGGCGAAGATGCTGGATCAGCTTGACGCAGAGTTTGGGGTGGGGGAGCTGGTTGAAGATGAGATGAGAGACCTCCGCAGAACCGCCTACACTCACAGGGACCTGCAGGGACTGCAGGTGCATCACGACTTGGTAAGAAAACAAAGCTCATTGTTTTTAGACCAAGAGTCGGAAAACTTGTATAATTATCGGACCAGCAAAGGAACAGGGATTTGGGGAAAAGACCACAGGATAAAATTTGGATTTATTTTGTTTCATAAGCATTTCCTATTTGTAAATTTTAAACAACTTTTTGGTTATCGCAGACCAGTGTAAATTAGTTGAAACAAATTTTAATCAGAACAAAGACTTGATTACATGTTTTATGTTTAGTTTGATTTTACCCAAGATTACGCCAAAAAACAAATGAGTAACTCAGGGAGTACACCGATCAGGAAACGGAAATATGCTGAATTTTATTCTAGCGTCTGATTGGCCAACCTGTTGATAAATACAAGTTTTGTTTGACCCACAAATGCACCAAAGCAAAGTTGATATTAATTATCTTATTTAAAAACAAATATATTCTCAGCAAAAATAAGTAATAGTAATGTTATTATATATTTTATTTGTTATATTTGGAAGAAGTTGCACATAAAAGGGAACAAACACGACATGGCTTTTACAATGGAAAGAGCACATTTCACACTTTGGACCATTACATGTTAGTTTCCTCTTACATGTTTCTATCTAAGTGTTTTATCATTCTTTATCAATTCTCTTTTATTCCCCCTCCTAGCCCCTTTGTTTACTCTTTTAGGAAGTTGCGTTTCACACTCCTCCCTGATGAGTTTCGATAGAATGAAACCTAGGTCGGGGAATCGGGTGGTAACGATTGATTTTCTTGAGAGAAAGCCATTGCCTCGTCCAGTGGCAGCAGTGTAAAGTGTTTTCATATTTAGAGCCATAGTACGTTTGTCCCCTCTTATGGGTGTTTCGATGCATCTTTCTTGTACCTCTTCCCATAAATAACCAAACTTACCTCAAAAAGAGGAAAGATGTTGTTCTAAAAGGCTACACCTGCAACCTGCTTCAGTCCCCGAATGGTCTAAGGTGTCACTCTTGTGTTAAACTGGCCTGCTGATGACGAGGAGATGGGTTTGAATCTCGATCAGGTTTACCGAGGGTTTTTTTCTTTTATAAATGGCTTACCACTCTTGACTGAACGGGTAGTAAGATGCGGTGCTAAATATTATTATTCTTACCACTCTTCCAAGCAATTGCGGTTAGATTCCCTCTAAAATTCTTCCTTCCTCATCCCTAACTCAGTAGAGTAATTATCATAAATGTATACAGCCTGAACAGGTAGTAAGACGTGATGATAAAAGTAAATATTTGCAAGCTATTGGTTTGGCAACACTGTACTAGAGTATCCAGGTCTCTGTGAGGCTACAATTTAATTGCCGTGGTGTTTATTCTCCTAGAACAATTTCCACGAGGGAAAGACGGTGGTACTGACACTCAAGGACCAGGGAGTGCTAGATGAGGATGACGACGTTCTCGTCAACGTCAACATGCTGGACGATGACAGATACAGGAAGGTGTGTATGATTACCCGGGTAGTTGAAGTCTTGACGCAATTTGAAGGAAATGCTTAGGTGTCTTGAATGGAGTAAAACTCAGCCTCACGAGAACATATGAGGAGCTACTTGAATAAAGAAGTAGCAGCTTTGGTCTAGAAAACTGAGATTAATGGCCGGAGGGCTAGTGCTGACCACATGACACCCTCTGTCTGCAAAAATTGGCACTATCATTGCTAACAGTAGTGGCTGCTTGGCTGGTATAGCTCTCGTCATGGAGTTTTTTGAAACTAGATTTTAAAAAGATTTCATAAATAAATTTCAAATATTTGATTGGAAATTGGTTTTTGAGTTTGGTGGTTCAACCCAAACTCAATAATTATAGAACAAACTTACTACCAGACCCCAGTGCATTAGTTTAACCCCTTCAACTGAATATATGGATTTTAGCACCAAAATTCCTAAGGATGGAAATGGAAATAGACGGATATTTGTTTTATTGTGCTCACTAATATAAACATTCAGTGTTTGTAATTTGTCTGTCCCAGAATAACGAAATTCGCCGCAAGAAGCCCAATCTCCATGGGTACGACGTTTACCAAGACTCAGAGTTTGACGAGTACGGCAATGTGCAGGACAAGGGGGTCCTCGCTAAATATGACGAGGAGATTGACGGTCACCAGACTAAGATGTTTACTATTGGTAGGTATTGCTATACTACTGGGCTATAAGGGTGTGTGGGCTCCAAGGGTGTTCATAGATGTGCTCTGTGTATTTCTCATCTCCAAGGGTGTTTAAAGGTGTGTGCGATGTAATCCTGGGCTCTCAGGGTGTGAGGGTGTGCTCTGTGTAATCCTGGGCTCAAGGAGTCTGTCTATCTGTCAAAGATGGAGTCAAGTCAACCAGTGGTAATGTTGCAGGTGAAAATGCGGTGGAGGAGCAGCGCCAGCGCGCCCTGGCCGCTGTACGCCAGAAGCTGAACAACAAGGTGGTGGTGTCCTTGGACACTCCTCCGCTACAGCTCGCCGCAGAGTATTATACAGAGCAGGAGCTCGAGGTCAAGTTCAAGAAGACCAAGAAGAAGGTGAGGGTCTCTCTCTTTCTCTCGTCCTAGCTTGTGTCCTGCTCCCCCCACCCCTTTCCTTCATCCCCACACTTCTCAAACACTCAATGACCGACATCCTCAACTGTTTCGTACATCACTAATCAATATTCATTTCAATAAATCTGAATTGATTGTGATATAACACTATCCGAGTGATTTTAGTGGATAAATCGACATAAATAATACCAATATAATATTTCAATTCATAAAACAATAAAAAAAATATGCAAACTTCGAACTGACTTGGAGAATATTTCATATATTTGATTTGAGTTTGCTTCGAATTGAAAAAGTTTAGTTGGTACTCACATTCTGACTACTTTAAATTCAATATTCTTCATCTCTAACACATTAGTGTAATTAGTATATATGCATATAAATCTAACAAATAGTAAGACACGCTGTAAATAAATAATTATTTAAGCCTTTATTTTTCATCTCGGCCTACATGTCTCGCCCCTTCTTTGTTTCAGTTCCGCAAACTGCGTCGCAAGCCTCTCAAGGCAGAGGACCTGCTACCCCTTCCTGACGCTCCGGCCAATGAGGAGGGGATTGACCTCGGGTCCCGCCAACCTCCCCCCTCCGAGACACAAGACCTGGACCTGGACTCCATGAGGAGAGTAAAGCAGGAGCCGCTTGACAATGCCGACGCCGTGGACGTGGACGACTTGCCGCGTGAGTAGACGAAACTTATAGAGAGGTCGAAACCACGTTTTCTAGGATAGCATGACAAGCATAAGTGGTAGGGCTATGCAAAGATTTATAACTTTGACATGGCTCTAAAAAAGTGTTTCTCGCCTATCCCCACTTATAAGCTATACCATAGTGGAACAAACCAAGGTAAGATGCCTTACAGGGTAAATAGTGAGTAGAAGGTTTGCCTAAAGAGGTATGTTAAATTATTTTACTGATTTGTACATAAGCTCTTTTAGACTAAATCAAATATTTAATTTGTAACATGATGTAAATAGTTAAGTCATCGTGTTAGAATAAATCCAAACATTCTCTTATATTTTATTTATTTGTTAAAGAATGTTGGCTGTCATTGGTAGATGGCGCTAGTACCAGTGTTTGTCTGTGATGTCCTCTTCACTTGTTTCTGTTAGCGCTCCCCGACTTGACCGACATAAAGCTAGAGCCAGACGACAATGAGCAGTTAGATCTACAGCTGGCGCTAACTAAGGCTCGACGCCTCAAACACAAGGAGTCCAAGGACAGCAAGCAGTCCGCCGAAGAGGTGATGTGGGTTCCTTTCGAGGAAATGTTTCAACAATTGTCTGGAAAGAGGATGGAAAACCACTTTGTATAATAAAGCAATACCTGTATCGCTGGTCGCGAGATCTATAAATGTTTAATTTCGTGTTTGGACTGTATAGCTGATGACGAAGAGATCAGGGTTAAAATCGCTATCAAGTGTACCGAGGATGTTTGTTTCTAGGTTGTTTCCCACTCTCTTTCCATGCATATATGGCTACAGTTACTCAAACAAGTTCTACTCTGGTATCTGTAGGCAGTGATTGCAACAATGTAGTCGGCAAAATTGTGCAAAGTTATGTTTGTAATGGTTTGGACTTATTTTGGATCATTAGATGAAAATAACCCACTTGTTTTTCAAAATGGTTTTCCACTCTCCCTCCACATTAATGCAGGCACACTTTCTCATAAATATACCTCTCTTAATTCCTAAAACCATTAGTGTAATTAGTACATAAAGAGTATAACCCGAATGTTTAGCGAGATGTGGTGACAATTGAACATATTTTGTGGTATTGTATTTCCAAGGTGGCGAAGGCTATTCTGAAGGGTGACGCAGAGGGAGGGACAGGTCCTGGGGGCTCCATTGTTCTGAACGCCACGGCCGAGTTCTGCCGGACGCTCGGAGACATTCCTACATACGGCTTGGCCGGTAACAGAGACGAAGATGCGGAAGAGCTGCTGGTGAGTAACGAGGTCTTCACTTGTTGTTTAGTGGTGTGAGTCGACTGTCACAACTTTATCGTCTCCTTGGTGTAGTCTGTCTCCTCATTCCTCTTCTTGTTTGGCTCAATCACTCTAGACTGGATGAATTCACGTGAATTACATTTCTTTGATCCTAAGCATAGTTAAATTGAATTAGATAAATTATTATTCCTAAAGCCAAATTGAAGTTTGAAAAAAAATTAAATTTCCTAGTTTTATATATATGCTTGATAGGTGTATGCAAAGTCCACTTTTTTAATTTGATATGATATGAATGTATGAAATATTCTCAAAGCCAAACGAAGCTCAAATATCTCTTGTTTATATTGCGGTTATTTATATAACTTTATAACTAAAATTGCCTAGAAAATGTTTTATTGCACAATTGTTTTTAATAATTTGTTTTATTTTGATAAATCAAGCTATAATTACCAAGCTATTTTGCTGAAAAATACAGGATTTTGTTTAAATTTGAATAACTTATTAGTCTTTGAACTTATAGCAATCAAATTTTTACTTAAACTAGCTAACATGCTTGCCAATCTGATTATATAATTATAAATACAATTTTTTAATTATATAATAAAAAAATAACTAACTTTAGATTTCACTCTAAAATTGGGTTATGCATAGCAGCTGTTTTAGTGACCATTAACTTTAGCAGGGTTCTAGTTAAATAAAGTCTAATATAATGGCTAGGACTCAGAAGGGGGAGTGAGGGNGGGGGGGGGGGGGGGGACTTCAAACCTGGCACTTCTGCATAAATATGAAGAAGATGGAGTGGATTATCTATCCTCATCTTCAAGATTTATCTCCTCCAGATAGGAATAACTCGTATTCACACTCACCTATAAATGTCAGCCGCCAGTCTTACTTGTTCCGATCTTTCACTTTCACTAGAATATAATTCCTGTGTCTTGAATCACAGCTTCAATCTTACTACCCATGTTTACAAACAAGGACAAAGATAAAACTCATAGAGTTAGAAAATAATTTTTATGTTCGATATATCGAAACTCCAGGTGCAAAGACAAATAAGAATAGCTTGAACATACGAGAATGCAGTGGAAATAAAATCTACCCTATCTTTTGACTTAATACTGAACTAAATGCCCGAAAACATGGGATCGCTTTGAGCGACACTGACGATTTTAGCAAATATTTCGCGCATCTGAGCAACGTTGGCACTCAAAGGGTTAAGTTCTTTTCCATATGAATATTAATTTTCAAGGTATATAACCGCTAAAAATTGGATTAACTGGCCATAAAGTGGGTATTTTAACCATAAATATTTTAATTGGCATAGCTTTGTAATTGACGAAGCCAGAATCCTTTTTGAAACCAAGTCAAAATTTTTAAGATCATATAACCCTAATATTTAGTAGGTTTTTGGTGGGAAGGGCTGTCCACGATTTATTTTAAATATTCAAACTTCAATTCAGCTTTAAGAATATCTCATATTATTTGATTTTGTTCTGACTTAAAAAAATCTACTCTAATAAAAACTTATTTCACCGTCTTGGACTGTGATGTTGATGTTGAGTGATTGCCCCCAGGACTATGAACGGGAAATGAACGAGGAGAAGCGTCGACAGGATGAGGAGGGGAGGCAGCGAGGGGCCTGGAACGAGGTGGAGATGGGTGAGTCTAGTTTCTGTGTCCCTTGTGCAGCCTCTGGACCCTTGAGGACATTCAACACAAGGCACTAACCTAGTCCGTGGTCACACTCACAATTGACAGGACTGCCCAAATCACGGCTGGGTGTGCTCGTGGTTGTTTTTCCTACGTTATTTACCATCCTTTCTCTTTGTAAACATGTTTACATTTCTTCTAGAACCTACCTAACTCAACTCGTACCTTATTCATGTAAACATATCAACACTTTCCGGTTTGTGGCCGGGTCAGTTTAGTAAAATGCCTCCAGTGTCCTCTAGCCTTCCACTTCTCCTTTGACTGCATCCATTCTTCTCCTCTCATTTGCACACTTTCTCTTATTTGCTACTCCCATCTACTATCTCATGGACTCCTTGCACCCAAACTCTTTCCCGGATAACTTCGTTACTAATCCTGTTTCTCCTCGTGAAAAGCTAACATGCCCAAACAGGTATTAAGACGCAATTCACCAAATACGTAATCGGAGCCATATTATTGGCTTATCCTTATATAATTCTTACGCATACAGAACCACCAAACCCAAGGTCATTAATTTACCTTACAGATGTTTTAACCCTAGCATATGCGTCCTCTGTCAACAGATGAAACCCCGGTGGACGTGCTGCCGGCCGAGGTGCCCATCTTGGACGCAGAGCCAGATGTGGGTTCGGGCGTGGCGGGCGCGTTGAGACTGGCCATCAGCAAGGGCTACCTGGAGAAAGAGGACAAGAACAAACCTTCCGCATCATGTTTTGCGCACCTGCAGGCGCAGAACTACTCCATCGAGGACAAGACATACTTGTGAGTGTGATCCTCTGATACTTCAACAATAGAATATTCAAGAACATATTGAATATGTATGCTGTATAGTTTTATTTTGAGTCAAAACTAGTTTGAGCTCTTATATTGATTTTTATTGGCTTAGCTTAGCTCAACATAACTCTAAGACAAACTTATCCTGACCGCGGACCATTTTTAACAAATAAATAGTGAATACATACCGTGTCGGCCTGAATTTAATGCTATATTTTTCTTCTAAAAATGTCCTTTCGAAAACTACACTCTTATTATATGAGCAGCCTAACATTTTTCACTTTAAAAAAGGCATATTCCTACTTAGATCTATTTTATAGCATGCTGGTACTGTACTGGTCAGCTGGGGTGCATATCTATTAATAGACTCAACAGCAAAACTAAGTATGAGAGAGAGAGAGTGTGTGTCACTGGATTGGCAGGCAGGTGGAAAGCTCAAGGTCAAAAGAGGATTTCCCCCTTCGTTGTCTTTGAGCTGGCTAGAACCCGTGTCTAATATTTCTACCCTTCAGTCTCTGTGAACCCCACCTTTTTGTCTCAAACCACTCTGAGCTGTTCTCGCCAATCTGTACACTGCTCAGGCACTTTTTATACAACATTCAAACTTTGACAATCAAGTTTCTTGGAACTCCCAGATTTTCTAAACTCTTTCAAAGTACTGTTCTCAGGAAACCGCTGGACACCTTTCCCACGCCCAGTAAAACTTGTTAGGTCCTTTTCTTTCTGCCAATACTTCTCTGGTAGCATCCTTAAAGCAAAGATCATGCTGTTTCTTTTCTAGGACAGGCTCTATAATGGCTCTCAGTTTTCCTAGTGTCTAGCCTCTATAGTTGGTGCAGTTTCTTCTGCTCAGTTTCTTGAACAGTGGAGTATTATCCCCTCCAGCCCAGTCATCTGGCACCTCATTGTTGTAAGTGTTCGGTACAGCCACTGTATCCCGGGTATGCCAGCTGCCCATGTAATCGGCCTCTCTCTTTCACTTAGTTTCTTCTCCATCTTCCCTATTGAATGCTTTAATAGCATCTTGATCAGATCTTTTACGCCTTACCATTCCGAATAGTGTTTTCGTATTCTCTTTGCCTTGGTTCATAAAGAGCTTGTTAAAAAAAACTATAGCGAATTCAATAAAGTATTTCTGGGTAGTTGATCGACTTGGTCTTCCCTTTTTTCAGTGATGATGACAAATTTGGACGACGGGAACGTTACAGTGGTCCAACATCCGACTTCAAGGAAAAGGAGACGTTCAAACCAAACGTCAAGCTGGAGTACATTGATGACGATGGTCGTATTCTGAACGCTAAGGAGGCTTTCAGGTCTGCGCTTAAATATATAGATTGTTATTGGCTTAGTTTACAAATGTTTTGTTCAGCCGGGATTCAAAGTAAAGAATGTAAATTATTATTATTTGTTACTTTGATTACTACTATCATGAAGAGGGAAGAAAATGAGTGGTTCACTTTGGTTATTGGAGTAAATTTATCACATATTGACCGAATTATGATACTTTTCTCCTAGAATTATTCAAAGTTTCACTATTGAGTATTTTAAATTCAAATACAAATATTTCAGAAATTGATGTTCCAAAATATTAGAAATTTTGAATATTCACACGCCCCTAGTTGGGTGAGGATGATTTTTTTTCAGCTGTAGAAAATATATCTAAAAATGATAATCTGTATGGAGAGTCGTGCGCTCTTAAGCCGCCCTTCTAATGACCGAAAGGTCGGGGTTCAAATACTGGCCGGATGTGCATTGGTTGGCCTCTTCCTAAATAGTTTACCGCTCAATTATATATACCTACTTGTTTTGGTGGCTGCATTGTCTAAGGCGCTAGCTACTCTCGCAATAGACTGAACTGCCGAAGACGGGGAGCTCGATGTTTGATCCCGGTAGTGAACCGAGGCTGGTTTTCCACGTAAATGCGGGTACATTTTCTGCTGTAACAGTTAACATGAGATTTGACTAAACTTTCAGATCTGCTTGATCGTCGGTGATACTCATGTCTACGGTTCTTATTTCTCAGGTATCTCTCGCACAAGTTCCACGGTAAAGGTCCGGGAAAGAACAAGGTCGAGAAGCGGATGAAGAAGAATGAACAGGAGGGGGTAAGCGCACGCTCACATTTACTTCTAACCCTCTGCGATACTTCAACATTTTGGATCCAGATTCCATTCGAAATGAAATATCTTGGATTTGCACAGGCCTAATTTCCTTATCTCAATATCTAGACTTATTATATAGCACTGACATGAGTTACAGGGGTGGCCAGTGTTCATATCCCAGCTGTAAACGCATTTTGCTTCTTATTCCAGTTCTCAACGCATCAGGTCACTGATAACCATTGTTGATAGCAACACTTTGGTTTGTGGCCCATTTCATTGGCTGAATGATGGGGATTCGAATCTTGGTCAAGTCGGGGGTGGTTTTCCCTAAATGGTTTCCCATAACTTCCACGCAAATGTGGGTATATCACCTCTAAAATGCTTCCTTCCTCATCTCTAGGAGTACTTAACACATATACATATAACCCAAACAAGTATTAAGGCGTTGTTATATTTATATATATATTGGTTCATATTTGTAGCTGATGAAGCAGATGAGCTCTACCGACACCCCTTTGGGGACCCTGAACCTGCTGCAGGCCAAGCAGAAGGAGACTCAGTCTGCGTTCGTAGTGCTCAGTGGCAGCAAACAGACGTAAGCGACAATACTTGAATAGTCCGTGTAGCGCAGTGTGCACATCACCCAGAAAGAGTAGAGCGGTACAAGGGGCCCTCTATGGGGTGTGCCAAAAAACTGCTTTATTTGGTTAAATATACTCGTTCTTGAGCTATATGTTCATAACAAAGAAGAGAATAACGTCTTGTGCCCTTGTAGTTGAGTGGTTAGGGTGGCGCCCCACGCTAAATAAACCTTATCAATTTTAATAGGGTGGGTGACCTGGCGGTCTAGGGGTAAGGTGTCAGACTTCTGTGTTGGGGTCCGGGGTTCAATCCCCGGTCCTGGCACAAATTTATCTGAATACCAAACCCTTCCTTCACCTCTGACAAGACATCTTGTGAATGTGGGGAATGTCAGGCCTCCACCGTGGTTTAAACTGTAGGTCCTTCATTTCATCTCACAATCACCCTACCATTACAAATTAGCGTAAGTGCGTATAACCCGAAAGGGTAGTAAGACGTGGTGCTAATAATAATAATAAATTTAATAGGCTACACACACAACACTTTTATGGTAACTATTAATTGTGTGATAATATCTTAATCATTTGGCTGTGCCTATTAGATGTTTGGTCTCCAATTAACCCCTTTGGGTTTTACTTTACCACACACAGTCTTCCAGGCCTAGAAGTGTTCAACGCTATTAAAGGATATATCATTTTGGCCATGGATGTACAAACTATTTTGGTATTGTATTGATAAAGCCGATTTATTTTATTTTTTAATTTTTGAAGAAAAATGGAAGGGGAGGGGGGAGGCAATAAATGAAAATAAAATAAATTGAGAGGAGTGCATAGTGTGTAAAAGGTTGAGAACTTCTGATCAAGTGAGTGAGTGGGTTTGGGGGTGTTCCTTAGTAATTTTCTAAAATTTTAGTTTTTTTTTTATGAAATTCTTCTTGCATGTCGTGTTGGCGTAGCTGTTCATGCAATGACAGACCGCAGCCTTACACAGTCCTCATCGTTTTGTTCCAGAACTTCCATCTCCAAGACAAAGCTCTAAGACTGGCTTGCTCGGTTGTGTTGGCAGAACTGCAATGTCGTCATCACCTTGTACCGTTTAGCTGTGTTACAATCTGGCTCGCCCATGTATATTTCTTAATGAGCTATAACTTAATTATTTTAATAAAATGTGGATATCAATTTCTACAACAAAATGAAATAATTGAGACAACTTTAAATTTTATTTTCTATTTTGTTCAATTTGCATTTTGTAAAATGTTTCACAAGTCAAGGTTTTTTTGCGTTTGGAACCAAATGTTTGGGGTCAAAAATCAAGCTGGGACGATCTTCAGGTTTTCAGCGAGTCGTGTATCAATATTTGATACTGATCATGTGATAAAACCACAGAAAAAAACAAAACATTGGTTTTGTTTTATAAAAACTTGGATAGGTACATTTTCTACATGATTTAAATAAACATGATAATTTCTCTCCCCTCTAAATTGACTAGTTATTTTCATAGCGCTTATTGTGAGAGTATTAAAGTAGATATTATTAATCTAGTATATAACTAATTTAAGTATGAAAACTCTGTATTTTGTCATCACGGTAGAAATATGGTTCCTGCAAGTGGAGCGAAAATCTAGGAGAGCAATTTTTTATTTTTCATAGTGTTCACTAGTATTAGTTATATAATTTAGATCTCTTAATGAATGATCACAGTTTAGTTAATACTTAATCTTACATATAAATAAATTGCCAAATAAAGTTTAGTTTGCAATTTTATTCTTTTAATTGAGAATATTTATTAAAATTTTAATTTATTATTCTGTTATTTTAATTGCAACATACTAAAAAGTTGAGTAAATCCATTTAGCTCAAGAAAATATAAAGGATTTTAACCCATTCCCTGGCTCGGGCGCTGAACGTCTTTGTTTGTCCAAATGTTCCCTGGCTCGGGTGCTGAACGTCTTTGTCCAAATGTTCTCTGGCTCGGGCGCTGAACGTCTTTGTCCACATGTTCTCTGGCTCGGGCGCTGAACGTCTTTGTCCACATGTTCTCTGGCTCGGGCGCTGAACGTCTTTGTCCACATGTTCTCTGGCTCGGGCGCTGAACGTCTTTGTCCACATGTTCTCTGGCTCGGGCGCTGAACGTCTTTGTCCACATGTTCTCTGGCTCGGGCGCTGAACGTCTTTGTCCACATGTTCTCTGGCTCGGGCGCTGAACGTCTTTGTCCACATGTTCTCTGGCTCGGGCGCTGAACGTCTTTGTCCACATGTTCTCTGGCTCGGGCGCTGAACGTCTTTGTCCACATGTTCTCTGGCTCGGGCGCTGAACGTCTTTGTCCACATGTTCTCTGGCTCGGGCGCTGAACGTCTTTGTCCACATGTTCTCTGGCTCGGGCGCTGAACGTCTTTGTCCACATGTTCTCTGGCTCGGGCGCTGAACGTCTTTGTCCACATGTTCTCTGGCTCGGGCGCTGAACGTCTTTGTCCACATGTTCTCTGGCTCGGGCGCTGAACGTCTTTGTCCAAACGTTCCCTGGCTCGGGCGCTGAACGTCTTTGTCCAAACGTTCCCTGGCTCGGGCGCTGAACGTCTTTGTTTGTCCAAACGTTCCCTGGCTCGGGAACTGAACGTCTTTGTCCAAACGTTCCCTGGCTCGGGCGCTGAACGTCTTTGTCCAAACGTTCCCTGGCTCGGGCGCTGAACGTCTTTGTTTGTCCAAACGTTCCCTGGCATGGGCGTGAACCGACATTTTATTACCATAAGTTATTGTAATGCCATCTATCAATGAATCACTGTATTTTAGCCAGTCTGAATACTTCACATTGAAGCTAATGGAGGGGGTTACCAGTTCAATGCTATACTATGACCATGAGTCAAGTAGAAAAATTGTTGCCAGGCCTGCGTAGATCACTGTGCTAAACGCGCAGAGAAAGGGTTAAATGTTTTTATAGATAAGGAATCAATATTAGAGATGTCATGATACCTGTTTTTCTCGATTCCGATTCTTGAACATTTCATTTTTCATTATTTTTCCAAATATTGTTTAGAAAATATAACGTGCCTGACACCCCACTCTCCCCTCAATGCGAAACTTGGACTCGACCATTACAACACATGTTGTTTGAAACTTTAATCTCACTATCTTATTGATATTTATTAAACATACTAAAATTCTTCAGAACTGAAAATCAAAACCAAGATTTCAAAGGAAGAACACATTCTACATGTTTCTAAAATTTTAAGTCGACAGCCATAACTGATCCTATGCACGTTAGCTCATCATAAATCAGTTAGGAAGTTTTGGAAACGATATATCGATAATCTAGTGAATTAAAATAAATATAACTGTTTTTAGCTTCATTTATATTAACTTTGTTGATTTTTGTTCTATTTTTATTAAACTTGTCTTATTCAAAGGGCTAAATAACACATTCAAAATTGAAAAGTCTCAAAGAATAATATTATTGGGTAGCAGCCATTTTAATTGTGTAGGAATATTGTAGCTTGTGATATACCAATTTGTGATAGCTATATCGATTAGTACAGAAAATTACCATCTCTAGTCTACTTATTATATATTGTTTGTTTGGAGTCGATTCATATATTCTGACAGTCTCACTTTTACTTTTTTTTTAAATGTGTCAGATTTGTTAAGTCTTTACTCCTTGTTACTGTCATAATGTCAGGTCGTATTATATTCGAGACCATTTATTTTTCATGTAGATCACCTCAAAATGTTGGGGTCGTATTATACTCGGGGCCATTACAGTATATTAACAGTTTGCCGGCATTTAAGTGAAACGGCAACTAATGTAATATGAGAGATAATCGATTATCACCTATTTTGAATGTTGTCATTGTTTAGTTGCCAGTTTTATTGGGAGCTAAGAATCGTAATATTAAGACCGATTATTTCAATACCAATAAGAATCAAGGAATCGAGTTTGACAGCCCTAATCAATATTAAATGATGCTGATTCTCTATGGCAACATTTTGTCCTAAAGAAACAAAAGAAAAATATGAGCCCTACCATATATTTCTAAGATAGAAATACATTTCAAAAATGAATATGTGTATTTTAAAGCTTTCATTTAACCTAAATTAGTTTTTATATTGATCCATTAACTTGACAAAGGTGGGTTGTAAAAAATATATATGACTAAAGCGCACCAAGCAAATATAATTCCGCTATATAATATAAAGAAAAATAAAAACACTTAAAACATATTTACACACACTTCAATATTTTGATGTTTTTATTGCATCTTCCTCGGGAAGCTAGCTTCAGTGTTGCCAACTTTATTGTACAATACAAAATTTTGAGAGTTTTAAATCCAAAGAAATCTTTGCCTTGCACAACCAAGTTGGCATCAATGAAGCTAACTTCCTGTTCAGTCTTGTTGATGAAGATGCAATATAGCATAGAAATTTTGTTGTGTGTGTTGAGTGTTTATATTTCCACAATTCTTTTATTTTTTATAAATTTTATTACATCATTAATTTAGAAATAATTATTGAATGTGAATTTAAGATCTTCCCTTCAGCCAAACTAGACCAATTTGTGAAGAATGTTAAAATCTCAATTTCGAACTGGACTAACCTTCTTAATGTACAACATGAAAGGAAATAGGATTGAATTTAATATTTAAATGGAATAAAATGAATGTAGATTACTTTAGATATTTTAATTTATAAAAATTAAAGGGTTGGAAAGTAGTGATCACTAAAATATTATTTTGACTTATCTTTTCTAAGCACTCTGCTTTTATAATGAAACCAGATTTAAAACGTATTGACTAGGGTACAGATTTAAACTACGCAAATATTAAAACACAATTTGATACACACACACACACACACACAAAAAATGTTCATGATCCACAAAACTTTTAAAAGTTTTACTATAGTTCAACATTATTTAGATGGCATTTTTTGATTTGGGGTATTTGTACGTCCACTTTGTGAACCAATTGAATATATCATCACACGACTTATAAAATGCTTGAATCTAGGAAAGATACAACTCCCAGCCCCCCCGGCCGTCGTCGTAAGTTGAAACCCACATTACACCAAAGATAATTTTTCTGGCTATGCTGGGTATCAAACCTGAGACTGTAAGCTCGGTAGGCCGATGAACTTTCCGACCAAGCTAAGGTTTCAATCTAAATGTGATTATTATTTTTATTTCATTCCTTATATACAATTACATAAAACACTCACAACATGTAGATCTGACACACTTATTTTTAAAAATTCATCTTAAAGATGTGATTGTAAAAATATGATCCCATTACGACAAATAATCAATAGGATATAAAATAGCTGACCAAATTACTTATGCAAAGCTATTATTTTCCATTTTACAGTATAAAACCTGATTAACACTACACACAAACAAAACATACAAATTACAATATATCACAGCACACTAAAGTTCCGTCTAGAGTAGCAAATTATAACAAAATGACTAGCATATTAAAGTTTTCATAAAAAAAACATGTTTACAAGCACTTTCCCCACACATCTTTATTATTATTATGTGTTCTGTCTTAGGACAGGTCCATTCTTTTTGTCAGTGAACTTAGACCATCAATGCGCCTTGATATCAATTACTCAACAATCTAATATTTCTTTCAGTTGGGATCTTTTTTGTGATTATGTTTCCTGGTTGTATAGGTTCTGTCTTCTTCATCCTCATCCATGAATTTTCATTGGCTTGTCATGGAATTATTATCGAAGTTAATAACGAGAAATGTAGCTCATGGTGTGATGTCAATTGTTTGACCATTGACCAATGACACCTATTGTTTATCATTCTCAAAACTCATGACAATATATTTATATTGTTCCTGTTTATTGGAAACCCTGCCATTCACTTGTATTTATTGATTCCTAACCTTCGCTCACTTCACAATATTTTTAGACATGTCCAAAGCACGAGACACACGACCTAACTTCCAATAAATCAAAGAACCCGTGCGCGCAATGCAAGAAGGTTGTGTATGCTCCAAGTGCACAAGTGTGTGTTAAATGCTTCGACAGCCTGTCCAAGGCACTTCTCTCGCGGTAAACTAGATTGCCGATGACGGGGAGATAAGAGGTTCGAATCACTGTCTGGTGCACTGAAAGGATTTTGTCCTAAACGGTTTTCCACTCTTCCTCCATGCAAATGTAGGTACACTTCCTATAAATATAATCTTTCTCATTTATAAAACCGTTAGTGTAATTAATAAATAAGCGTTTAACTCAAACGAGAAGTAAAATGTGGTGCAAAAAAAATACTTTGAAAGCAATTTTTGGATTCTTCGCAAATTCTTTCTTCTGTTTATACAGTATGTTCAGAAACTCTGCCCAAACTGAATTATAATTTGTTTGAACCAAAAGTAGTACAAAATTCCTATACACCTACTTCCGGCAAACTAAGATAATACCGTTAAATTGTGTTCAAAATTTCTACGTACAGTGCTGGTAGAGCAAAGCTGTCAATCATGCGTGGACATCATGATGCATATAAGTTAGGCTCGCGGCACTACACACCTCGACATCTCGGAGCAGAACACACCACAGTTAATAGTAAACAACTCTCCAGACCGTCTAGAAATGGGAATACGTTCTGGGGGTCATCATTAACGGTCCTACATCACAGAAAGTGCTTGCCATTATTATATATGCAATGCCGTGCACCTGTTGTACACACATGCTTGAACAGCTTTGCTCTCCCAGCGCTAGCCATAACTTTGAACACAATTTAATGGTATTACCATAGTTTGCTGTATGTAAGTGTATAGGGATTGTTTATTACTTTGTAAAAAAAAAAAACTATATGTGCAGTTTGAGCGTTAAGTTTCTGAACACCTTGAATATATTGTGATCCCATGAGTTCAGATGGTGTAATTTGTTATACAAACCACTTATAATGAACAAACTTCCTAGATACATCCAAATTGAACTCGATTTATGTGTTGCGTCCACCATATTAGATGTCATCCTATATTTTTCATAAAGTTGGCATGCTCCTTAGCGACCATATCAAATTTCAGCTTTTTAGGGCGTCAGACCGTTTGAGAAAAAACCCTTTAAGGATATACACAAGGATGGATTATATATATATATTTGTAGCTTTGAATTGTGTTTTATTTTTTTTAAAAAAGCTAAAAACTTGTACCTTACAGTAAAAATAATTTTGTTTGAAAGGCATGAAAATTGAATCTTTTAGTTAGTGAAGTCTTTCTGCCAGTTTTGTCAAATCAGGAACATGACAAAGGTGTCTCATAGATCACTTTAATACAGTCGGTTGTAAAAGTTATTTGTTCAGGGTTTGTTTGACTGATTTACGAGCATGAACATTAGAGAATCCTGATAGTGTTTGTTCACTGAGAAAAAGGATCCAGGTTGTTGTCACTTTTCAATCAATATTCGAACATGAGTATTTGTGTGGCCATTAATTTTAACACAAACTCTAAACTATAGCTACTGTGAATTCACACCTACAAAGCAAGGTTGATATAAGTGGTCCCTTTGAACAATAAGATCTGATCACATTTCGCTTCAGATGACATAAAAACATTTTGGTCAAACCCATGATATGGACGTTTGTATTAAAAAAAAATACAAATTCTTGAACAGCGAGACATTCTCACCACATTCAAGGCATTGTTTCTGTAAGAAAAGTAATACAAACCATTGAATCAAAACAGCAAATGACCATCTACTCCTCAATAAACACGGCAATGCCTGACGCAAAACGTTCAGCCTTAGAGGAATGTCCAAGATAGAGGTTCTGTCAAAGTAATCGTGTGACCGTGTTCTCGACTCGAGCTAACTGAACATCGACATACACTATCAATGTCTACAGCTCATCTCGCACGCTACTATTGTCATCTGGTGCACAATCATTTGCAGTCTCCAGGCCGAATTGAACTACGCTGACCTTATCATTGTCACGACACAGGTTTCTTCACCAAGAGGCTGAATCCCCGCTTGGTTAACGGGGAACTGTAACCGTTCTTCAAGATAGCAATGGTTCTCCCTGTGGACATAAACCGTCAAATAATCAGCATAATTATAAATACAACTTTTCAATAGGTGAGATTAAATTGATTCTATTTTTCCGTCGGATTTGGGCGTACTTTGTACCCATAGTTAAGCGTGCAGTTTAAACCTGGATGTTGGCTGTAAGAGAGAGAGAGAGAGAGAGAGAGAGGTAGGTGGAGGCCAATAGAATGAAGACCGGAGTAGATAAGTGAGAGAAGAATAGTGGAAAGACAGAGGGAGAGGGAGGCTTTTCCATTGGCTGGAAACCATTTATGATTATTATCATTCATAAAATTGTTACTTTTTTCTCTCTTTTTGGGGTACAATTTGTTACACATCAAAGGGGTAAAGAACTTTAACACGGTTTACACTTTATGCCACCACTGGACACAAAGAGTTAATGGCTGCCTCTTGAAGAGAAAATGTATCATTACAGCCCAATCTCTTGATCTAGGATTCATCCTATCGGAACTCCCTCCCGGCAAGTTCAGCCTGACCATGTATATCGGGTAACAGTGTGTGTGGGTGTGTACGTACCTGTCCATGTATGTTCCTGTCCCAGCACTACCGCCCTGCAGTCGGGGTCCCTGGTGCACATCTGGGCGGCCTCCACCTCGTTGAACACGGACACCACGCAGCTCACCGCTGACATGGAGTGATGACAGCGATAGTCGAACTGACCGGGAAGGTCGCTGTCGGGTACCACCTCGAACCCTGCACACAGCATGGCAACCTCTTATTGAAGTCTAGATAAGGGGGAACATGTTCGCCCTCAAGTATAGTTCCGGGTTCTTTATTAAATTGCCAAACTTCTTGTAAAATGGAAGTTTTTTTATCAAATAAAACCAAATGTTGAACCAGCGTAGTCCAACCCGCGACATGTTTTGTTCTGACCTGACGATCGCTTAAAGGTTTTTAAATAAATAATAAAAAATAAGTAATTCTGATTGCATTATTGAAAGACTTGTCGCACAAAATCGGGCTAGTTTTTGAGTTATATTCGTACAATCTACTACTATATTATGCTTCTGAACTGGTTCTAAGTTTAAATAAATAATTCAAAAGTATTTATTTTTGTCAGCGTGTCTTACAACCTTATATGCTAATTACGCTAATGTGTTAGGGGTGAGAAGTGAGCGTATCCACATTTGTGTGAATGGAAAACTATTTAGGAAAAATACATCCCCGGTAAACCCGACCGGGATTCAAACTCTGATAATCGAGTGTGATGTAAGAGTAATGCCTTAGAACAGTGGTGCGCAAACTTTTTTGTGGGTGTGACCCCAACGAAGTATTATTTTAATTTGAAGCTCACATTCCGTCATGTAACAAACTTTTTTCCTCCTACTTATATGAGGCGCCTCTCTACAAAAACTTACATTTATGGCGAGTTTTTGCCCCCAATTAAATGTTCCAAAGGCTGATATAATAAGGGTTGTTATGTATCCTCTTTGTCATCCGCAAAAATATATTTGGTGACCCCTTAATAACTCGGGATCCCAGAGGAGGTAGCACACCACTGCCAAACACCGATACGGGTCACGTGGGATATTAAAAACAATAGTTGTGTTGACACTCCAGTTCTTCTGAGAACTCACCCAAGCTGATGAGCCCCACGGGGGGAGGTGGAGGCATATAACTTCCAGACACAAAGTGATTGACAAGACTGTGAGTCGCTGACAGAATCCGCTGTGTGTCCCAGAAGTCCGGCTGGTTGTACGCCTGGATCAGCTCTTGAACGTGGGGCTCCAAAGAGGCGGGCGCACTGAGTGGCAAGAAGAGGCGCACAAAGTGTCGCCCCGCGTGCCAGATGTTGAGACGCTCGTTGTAACCTGCGCAGCGCGACCTCACACAGTGAAGCCTGCTTGCAACAAGAGGGGTACATCGGTTCGGCAGCTCCAATAAGTTTGTTGGTATTTACACAAATAAAACAAGGAAGTAAGTTAACTAGAGATATATTATAAATAAGTTACAATGAATGCGTTAAAAATATATTTTCGACAGTTAAACTCATTTCTAGCCGTGGTATTTGGTCATCGTTTACACTTGTCTTATTACTTTCAGTCTTAGCTCAGGTAAAGCAAACAAAAACACATTTCACAAATTGTGTTTGTGTGAAAATCAGTAAGATTACATTGACAACTTCCACTTTTTAAGTTTTAATTTTAATAAATTAAATGAAGTCTTTTGAATATATTTGTACGTATACAAATAAAAATAAAACAATCACTGCAATATTTCACAGTTAAGCGGAATCAAGAATTTGTGTTGTATGCAATTTGTTTTAAGGAAAATAAAATATTGATTTAGAATATCAGTTAAAGAGTAATGTTTCTAATTTAAAATGAGGTAAAGCTGGACAAGAAAACTAGAAAAATATCTTGCTTACCTATTCTATGGCATTAAGAACTTGAAAGTTTATTGCCACACCTACACGAGTATGCCACCTATCCCTGTCTTGAGCTAGCTCTATTTCTTTCAGGTCCATTCTAATGTTAGCCTCCCATCTGTGTCTAGGTCTTCTCACTGGGTTTATCAATCAGTAAACTGAACAAGGTTCCATATTCTTTCATTCGTTCTGCATGGCCTGTCCACCATAATTCATAAACCTTGATTATCTTAACAATGTTTTGTGAGTATAGGCTAGGTCATCATTATGTAACCACCTCCACTCTCCAATAGCCTCATCCCTTTTTGGAGCCAATATCTTCCTACACACTTATTTTCATAACAACCTAATTTAATTCGCCGCCATGTTTCACACTGCATCTCGAAGACTAAATTTTAAGATTTTTATAATATTTCTTAAAATTAATTAAAAACTTTCCAGGAAATGCCAGTATTTCAACTATTTAAATGTGAACTTTATACTTCATTTATTTCTTTAATGAAACTTTGCAGGCTGGGAGTTATTTTCGGGCCGATATCGAAGTTGACCGATATTCAAACGAAAAGTTTTTTTTTTTACCTGTCTGTAGTGGGCATGGTGTTGTTGACAAGGTGTCGCATGTCGCAGTCCTCGTCACTAGAGCACTCTGGTTCTGTCACGCCTACATCGTCCACGTCCGACAGCTTGAGTGTCCCTCCAACGAGTACAAACTGCTGCCGTCGGAAGTCGTTCATGGCCAGAGAGCCCAGCGGGGAATGCGCCAGGTGATGGAGGATCTGGGCGATACCCAGCGCCAACTTAACAACAAACATCACGGTTACTGTCCGCAATCGACATGAGTGGGTTATTCTACGCCTACTCTGAATGTTTTTTCTGTTAATTCACACAGTTTTTAAAACTTTTCTGTTTATTTGCAGCCATAATACAAAATTATTAGCGACCCCATGCAAAAAAGGTTGAGTTTTTTTTCTACTTGAATGTCAGATTTTAAATAGTATATTTTTCGCAAAAAAAAATAAAATACATACACACAATTATATATTTTAATATTAGTATCACCTGCTTCAGTGACCACATGGTCTAAGGTATCACTCTTTTGTTAGGATAGAGTGACTACTCTATGAGATCGAGGTTTGAATCTCGGTTGAGTGTACTGAGGCTGTTTTTTCCAAAATGATTTTTCATACATATGTGGATACACTTTCTCGAAATTCAACCTTTCTTATTCCTAGTTCATTAGCGAAATTAGTAAGTTACATGTGCGTATAGCCTGAACTTATATTAAGACATGGTGCTAAAATTAGATATTAATTGCTTTTTATAATTTTTAACAGATAATAATTAAATTATACAAGGTAACTTTTATAAATAATAATTAATAAGCATATAAATTTAATGGGATGGATGAGTTTGGTTATTTTGAAACAATACATAAAATTTTAACAACTGCTCTCTTCGCAAGGCAGACAAACCTGTTGGAATGCTACATTTGGGGAAGAAACTTGGACTCTTGGGAAGATGGAAAGTAAATACTTGGAAAGGTTTGAAATGTAGTGGAGAAGATCAGGTGGACAGACAGGGAAACAAATGAACAAGTCCTGAGAAGAGTGGGTGAGAAGATCAGGTGGACAGACAGGGGGACAAATGAACAAGTCCTGAGAAGAGTGGGTGAGAAGATCAGGTGGACAGACAGGGAGACAAATGAACAAGTCCTAAGAAGAGTGGGTGAGAAGATCAGGTGGACAGACAGGGGGACAAATGAACAAGTCCTAAGAAGAGTGGGTGAGAAGATCAGGTGGACAGACAGGGGGACAAATGAACAAGTCCTAAGAAGAGTGGGTGAGAAGATCAGGTGGACAGACAGGGGGACAAATGAACAAGTCCTAAGAAGAGTGGGTGAGAAGATCAGGTGGACAGACAGGGGGACAAATGAACAAGTCCTAAGAAGAGTGGGTGAGAAGATCAGGTGGACAGACAGGGGGACAAATGAACAAGTCCTAAGAAGAGTGGGTGAGAAGATCAGGTGGACAGACAGGGGGACAAATGAACAAGTCCTAAGAAGAGTGGGTGAGAAGATCAGGTGGACAGACAGGGGGACAAATGAACAAGTCCTAAGAAGAGTGGGTGAGAAGATCAGGTGGACAGACAGGGGGACAAATGAACAAGTCCTAAGAAGAGTGGGTGAGAAGATCAGGTGGACAGACAGGGGGACAAATGAACAAGTCCTAAGAAGAGTGGGTGAGAAGATCAGGTGGACAGACAGGGAGACAAATGAACAAGTCATAAGAAGAGAGGATGAGAAGATCAGGTGGACAGACAGGAGGACAAATGAACAAGTCCTAAGAATACTGGGTGAGAAGATCAGGTGGGCAGACAGGGAGACAAATGAACAAGTCCTAAGAGGAGTGGGTGAGAAGAGAACCATTTTGAATGTGATTCTTGGGTACAAAGCATACTGGATCGGACACATCCTTAGGAGGAACTGTCATCTGCACGACGTCATGGCACAGTGGCGGTCTAAGTTCACTCGCGTAAGACAGAATACCTAATAATGATTTTTAATTTCAGTTTTCTTTTATTGTAGTACTGGCTAACATTTGTGAGACCTATCACAGGCCAACATTGAAAAGTACAATAGTACCATACAAGCACTTATAATATATGACAAAATAATAAAAACAATCATAGGCAAATAATGATACATACTGACGAATAGTTAGACACAAAAAAAAAGAAATAGTCGTATTATAAAGCACTAACAATAAGCTAACAAATAAAGCAGAATAATGTAAATTTAAATATTCAAGGCATCATCTTTACAGGATCATTTAGTGATAAGAGGTGAGTACATTTTTAACTGAGCAATACCAGAAAACCCACAATCAATCTTAATACTGTTATGTCCCAATTCTCAATGTGTCGATTGTTAATAATTATACATATAGTAGTGTTAGGTAGCAAAGAAACCATGTTCCTGACATTCTGTATTAGCGTATGTCATCAGCTCACCCTGAGCCGCTCCTCCCAGGACAGTTGCAGTAACCTCACAGTGTCCAAGGGGTCTCCCAACTCTGTCACCATGGCAACAGGACCAACAGCGTCTGGCACGCACGACCCCAGCACCTGCAACACCATCATTTTTAGAGTGTTTTTTTTTTAAATTCATAACAGAGGAAACTAGATGTGTGTATATTTATAAAGCTATGCTACTTGAGATTATAAAATTTTGAAAATTTTTGATACCTCAAAAAACCATGAAATATAAGAATTTTGTGTAAAATAAACCACATGAAGATGAATTGACCTAACAAAACCTAACCACACTTGTGCCTGGTTGTTTGTTTTCATGTTTTATAATTATAAATATGTTTTTTTAAATTGACCTTGGCGCCTAGTCTTCCCAGTGCCCAGTTCGCAAGTGTACTAATTTAAAAATCCTAAATTCTAATCTCGGAAAGAAAATATTAATGGTAAATAAATATTAGCAATTTTTGTTATGTATTTGTATATTATTTATTTATATAATATTCAATTAGATGCTATTTATTTTTAATTTATTTTAGCTATTTAACTTGCACTTGCTGAACCGCTTGATTATATCAGCAAACGAGAATTTCTATGAGCGAGCGAGAGCCTACCAATTTTGCCGAGAAATGTATTTTGCAATACCTTCCAGGGTTCTTTTACATGCCACAATCGACAAGGAACCAACGACTTTACTTAAATCCGTCGACCCTGGCTGGGTTCGAACCCAAGAACATCGGGTCCTGAGGTGAGCGCTTTACCTCAAGACCACCGAGGTGGACAGGTTGGGTGTTAAATTACTGGTCTGGGGTCGTTAATTTTGTCCTATAGTTACGTCCGGGGCTGAACCATCAATAAATAGTGTTATAGCTAATAAACAAATTCTAATTCAAACTACTATTATTTCTGTTGTCAACATCCCTTTTTCTCAACTATTATTATTAGCACCGCGTCTTACTACCCGTTCGGCTTTTTCTCAACTAATACAAAGCCTTCAGCGATGAATAAAGTATCAGTGGATAGGATTTCTTACCGACTTCTGATATAGCATACTCAATTTACGTTAAAACACATGGTTTGTTTAGAATTTAAATTAAAATAAAAGCTTATATATTATTTCTGTTGCCTTTACAATGAATATCAATAAGTCTCAGGGCCGGACTTCAAACAGCCGGATTGTACTTGCTAAATATTGTATTTACAGGGTCCTTGAAACAGGCATCAGGTGTTCAAAATGAAATACACTAAGATGGGACAAACTTGGTGATGGATGATATCAAACTTGTAATTTATCTGGACATTTTAACTAAGAGCCCTTTTACTTTGTTCGAGTATTTCAATTTTGTTTATATTATTCAATCTCGTGTTACAAGACTCCGGATTACATGAAGATCAGAGTTTGAATCCCGGTCGGGTGTGCTAACGGTTTTCCCTTAATGGTTTTCCGGTCTCACTCCATGCAGACGCGTGTACACTTTCACTAAATTCATCCTTTCTCATCCCTAACTCATTAGCTTAATTAGTTAATGTGTATAACCTAAACAGGTAGTAAGACGCGGTGAAAAAAATTATATGTGCATGAAAGGGTTTTGTATAAAAGTATATTTCTGTCAGTTATTACATAATAGTGGATAAAGTGATGGTGAACTAAATTAATTAGATTTTTAATGAATGAAAAAAAATTGAAAAGGTCGTTATGTTAGGTTCTGTGACGTGGTCTATACTATGTGTGCAAAGTTTCAGGTTTCAAGGGTTTCCAACCGGCGGGCCACGAGGTTTCTTGGGCAAGTAACCCACTGCAGTAAAATTGATGTTTTCGGCTGAGTGACGGAAAGTTTTGACTTGCGTGGGAAGAATCCGTGAAGGCTCCAACTGATGTTTATGTTTAATTTCTTCCCTACATCTGCTGTATTATACTGACGTACCAAAGATTGGTATATTTTAGTAGCAACAGTCGTTCAGTATTTAACTCAACATGTCTAAATTATCACTTATTATTTCATTCATAATTAAATAACTGTTCTTGTTTGTGCATGACTTGACAAAAATTAGCCGATTATAATGCTTAGGTTGTGGGTTCAATTCTGGCCACCGGGCCGTGTTGTAAACCCCTGTTCCGGGCCATCGGGCACTTGTTGTAAACCCCTGTTCCAGATCATCGGGGACTTGTTGTAAACCCCTGTTCCGGGCCATCGGGCACTTGTTGTAAACCCCTGTTCCAGACCATCGGGCACTTGTTGTAAACCCCTGTTCCAGACCATCGGGCACTTGTTGTAAACCCCTGTTCCGGGCCATCGGGTATTTGTTGTAAACCCCTGTTCCGGGCCATCGGGCACTTGTTGTAAACCCCTTTTCCGGGCCATCGGGCACTTTTTGTAAACCCCTGTTCCGGGCCATCGGGCACTTGTTGTAAACCCCTGTTCCGGACCATCGGGCACTTGTTGTAAACCCCTGTTCCGGGCCATCGGGCACTTGTTGTAAACCCCTGTTCCGGACCATCGGGCACTTGTTGTAAACCCCTGTTCCGGACCATCGGGCACTTGTTGTAAACCAATGTTCCGGGCCATCGGGCACATGTTGTAAACCCCTGTTCCGGGCCATCGGGCACTTGTTGTAAACCCCTGTTCCGGACCATCGGGCACTTGTTGTAAACCCCTGTTCTAGGTCATCTATGGGCTTCTGGAGGGTGTTGAAAAACACACACTAGAAAATTATATTTTGTAGATCCACAAAGATATTAATATTATGAGGGATTAAACAGCCAAGCTATTGTTTGTTAGTTACGGTTATAACAGCTGGTCACGGGAATCAAACCCGGGACCTTTGGATAAGTACACCAATACTCTACCACTGGACTATCCAGGAGTAGCATAAAGCTCTCCTGAGTCTAAGATGGCTGCGTTATCTGATAGCTCGTGATACTAATTGATCACACATATATAGCCGGCAATTTCCACATGTCCATCACAGACTCTGTCTTGAGTAAATAATGACCCTGGGTAGCTCGGTGGTTAAAGAAATGGCGTACCGAGCCAAAGGATCTGGGTTTTATCCCAGTGTGCAGGTGTTATTTTTCCATTGATTATAATATTTTATTTATCTGACTTTTATCGAGTGGTGAATCCAATATTTTCTCGAATCGTTGAATCCTAAGTATCCTTAAGGAGTCAAGAGAGTATATATGGTCCCTTCTCCTCTTTACACCATCATTAAATGCAATAGGTCCTTGGTAACAATTCTACATTTAATAAGTTGTGCATTAGAAATGAAATGTTATGAAAGGTTGTCTGGTGTGAACGTAGCCTGACTAAAAATCTATTTGTATTAATGCGTGTGTGACAATGGCGGAAATAACACGCTCCCCGACAAACCGTGGATAAAAACATGCCCCACTATTTACCTCGCTGATTCAGATAACTGATTATATTACTTTATATCGCTCTATTCTATTTATTGTAGAGACACGCCGAGTGTGGCATTAGCCGCGCTATTGACGTTGACAAAGCTGGGAACTGTTTGAAAAATAGGTCCAGGGATAGTGTGGCGGACTTTGATCCGAGAGCTCTTGTTCGGATGTGTGCAATGGGCTGTTTTCACCCACCTTGCGGTTTCACATCCTCTTCAGAGGTCAATGTTGGTGCATTCACTTAATCTATACCTTCTCCATACATCATTCTTAAGGTGCGACAGAAGGGAGCGCTAGTATTTTCACAGTTTTTATAGAAGTGAAATTTTTTGTCAAAATAAATCAAATATTTCTCCAGTAGCAACAAAGAGTTTAGTTTTATGCACATGCTAATATCAACAAATCTTTAATATCTGTCAAGGGTTTCCTGGAATTTTGTCAACACTTTTTAAATAAAGAGAAACAGTGTTGACAAAATTCCAGGACACCCTTGACAGATATTCAAGATGTGTTGATATTAGCATGTGCATAAAACTAAACTCTATGTTGCTACTGGAGAAATATTTGATTTATTTTGGATTTAAAAAAAGTAATGTTATAAAAACTGTAAAATTACTCAAGATTCCTTCTACCGTACCTTAAAACAACTTGTCTTGACTTGTTCAATTAACAAACAAACAAAAGATTTGTAGTTAGCTTAATGATATAGATAATACTCAATGTTGGCACTAAAACATATCAGTAATAGGTGGATACAAAATAAACAGCAAATAAAACTTTTCAAATAAATTAATAGTTTATATTAATGAAATGATTATAACCTAAATAGGTAGTAAGACGCTGTGCTAAAAAAATATGAAAAATTACTTTACCAAAATTACCTGCCTGTTTTTAAATATTGTTGGACGGTAAAACTGTATTTTTTTCTTCCTGATGTCATTACATGAGCTCTTATCATTTAAGTTTGTCTGATATTGTCAGTAAGGTCGATGCTTACATTTTTGAATTATTCCATAAGTGTGCTCTTATAACTTAATCTCGCTTCTAGAAACTAATTTTAAACAGTATTTTTTTTTCTGCCTCCCCAACAAAAGAGGAAAAGTAGAATATAAAAAGTGATGTTTAAAAAGTGCAAATTGAATCTAATTTGCAAAAAAAAAATCTTTGTCGCTCGTTGAAGTGCTCTCATTAAAGCCCCTCCCCATCAATCCGCCCTCACTAATTGGTCCTACAGCCCTTCCCCTTCCCCTTCCCCTCACCTCCCGGGTGACAATCTGATGATAAAAACTGATGCAGCATTTTCCAAATTACGTGCACACACAGGATTTCACCCCCCTCCCCCCGTCCCCTTGTCCTTGACAGTGTTGGTAGGGGCTAAAAAATGTTCTTGTGACAGTTCAAGTGTTGGATACCCCTGAATCTTGTGTCTGGGCTCTGACCTGCTCGGGTACATGTGAACTTCACCTGGAGCAGGGGTGCCCAAAGTTTGGGAATCAAGTGACAATTCTATCCGCTTTGGTGGCCGCATGGTCTAACGCGCTACTTTCGCAGTAGACTAGACTGCCGATGATGGGGAGATCCAGGTTCTAAACTAGGTCGGATGAATTAGGGTGGGTTTTCCACTCTCCCTCCATGAAAATGTAGGTACGCTTTCTCTAAATATAACTTTCCTAATCCCTAAAACAATTAGTGTAATTAGTACATAAGCGTATAAACGAACGGGTAGTAAGACGCGGTGATAAAATAAAATAAATAAATTATAAACGACCATTCTAAAACTAAACACGTACTACATCCATGTTTTGTGTTTACTTAGAAAGCCATGCATAAATCAATACCTTAAAATCAGACGCAAATATTTATATATGCACACAATAAAATTATAAAAAGTTCATTTTGACGACTTTTTAAATTTAAATATTAACTTATAATATTTCAACCCGCCTCGGTGGTGTAGTTGGCTAACGCGCTTGTCGTGTTGAGCCCGACTGCTGAAGACTGGGAGATCGAGGTTCGTAATCTCGGTCGGGTGAACTGGGGGTGGTTTTTCCTAAATGGTTTTCCACTCTCACTCCACGCAAATGCGGGTTCACTTCCTTTAATTCTACCTTCCCAATTCCTAATCCATTAGTGTAATTAGTACTTAAAGCGTATAACCCGAACGGGTAGTAAGACGCGGCGCTAAATAATAATATATTTAATTTATCTAAACTTAGTATAAAGTGTCACCACTTTTATGAGTTAAGGGATAATTTATTCAAACATAAAATGGTCTAAGGCCGCATCTGACCTGCGAGATACAATTTGAGAGCCCCCTGGTTTAGAGGGCCCTCGTACACCATTGTTATAGAGAAGATTTTGAAAAATGGCACTATTTGAACACTATAGTTTCAAGCTTTCCACTTTTTTTTATTTATCTAATTCTTTTCTCTTTACAAAAAACTATAATTTTCTACTATTAGATAGGTCTATTGCATCTCGTATTCCTCCTTAATTAACAATGATAAACAAATTTTACAAAGAGGTTATTTCAACTCGTGTTCCTCTTTAATTAACAAGGATAAACAACTTTTACAAAGAGGTTATTTCAACTAGTGTTCCTTCCTAACTAACAATGATGAAACAACGTTCATAAATCAACCCCTAGGGGTTGGAGAAAATTATTATTTCGATTATGTTCTGTCAATTCATTTATGTAAATAGCGAGTAAGTATGTTATAAATAAAACACTAGCGAAAGAAAGTAGTTTAGCCAGTGCGAACAATAAATCCTTTCAGTACAGTAAATACTGACCTGGTGGTCTAGGGGTAAGGTGTCGGACTTCTATGCTGGCGGTCCGGGGTTCAATCCTCGGGTCCCAGCACAGATTTATCTGATTACCAAACCCTTCCTTCACCTCTGACAAGACGTGTATTGTGAATGTGAGGAATGCCAGGCCCCCACCGTGGTTCGGATCCCACGTTAAACTGTAGGTCCTTCATTTCATCTCACAATCACCCTACCATTACACATT
>CABFVZ010000860.1:276336-291497 GCA_902151445.1 Timema monikensis | reverse complement strand
GCTATGTGGCAACCGTGTTCGGAGCCTTCCCACCACGCGGATTCTAAAACCATATAAATCGCAGTATAATAGTGTCCCTGGTTTTAATCTTTCGTAAACATAACTTAGAGATAACTTCCAATTCTGAGTTGTATCAAATCTCATCAGTCTCTCGTTTAGTGTCACAAAAGCTTCTCTTTAAAATAGCGACATTAACCCTTGATGTGAAAGTTACGTGACACACGCTGGAAGGGATGAGGGGTCAGAAAAAAAATGTTTACTTGGTGTCACATGGAGGGGAGAGGGGGGAGAAAGACAGTGGGGTTGTAGGCAAGGAATAAACTTTATTGTGTTTTTATGAATGGCCTTGGACTACCAAAAACGTTGACTTGGACCAAATTTCCCCTATATACGGCCCATTTGATATTTGTTTTATACCTCGTACTCGTTACAACATATTGTTATCAAGTCTCGTAGATTATGGTGGGCAGGACATGCAGCGAGAATGGGAGAATCTAGAACCTTGTTCAGGTTACTGACTGGCAAACCCAATGGGAAGAAACCATTGGAAAAACCTAAACGCAGATAATAGGATAAGATTAGAATAGACCCGAAAGAGATAGAGTGTAATGAGATAGGACTGAATAGAACTAGATCAAGATAGGGATAGTGTGTAATGAGTTGGACTGGATATAACTAGCTCAAGATAGGGATAGGGTGTAATGAGGTGTACTGGATAGAACTAGCTCGAGATAGGGGTAGGGTGTAATGAGGTGTACTGGATAGAACTAGCTCAAGATAGGGGTAAGGTGTATTATGGACTAGATAGAACTAGCACGAGATAGGGATAGGGTGTAATGAGGTGGACTGGAAAGAACTAGCTCCAGATAGGGGTAAGGTGTATTATGGACTAGATAGAACTAGCACGAGATAGGGATTAGGGTGTGATGAGGTGGACTGGATAGAACTAGCACGAGATAGGGATAGGGTGTAATGAGTTGTACTGGATAGAACTAGCTCAAGATATGGATAGGGTGTAATGAGTTGTACTGGATATAACTAGCTCAAGATAGGGATAGGGTGTAATGAGTTGTACTGGATAGAACTAGCTCAAGATAGGGATAGGGTGTAATGAGTTGTACTGAATATAACTAGCTCAAGATAGGGATAGGGTGTAATGAGTTGTACTGAATATAACTAGCTCAAGATAGGGATAGGGTGTAATGAGTTGTACTGGATAGAACTAGCTCGAGATAGGGATAGGTGGCATATTTTTGTAGCTACGACAGTGAACTCTTATAGTTCCTAAGGCCATAGAGTAAGTCAAAATTTACAATATTAACATCAAGCCCATCTGCTGAAGAACTCAAACCTTTAAACTGAAACAATAAAATGCTTACAAAACCTTCCTCTGGCTGAAATCATGCGTCTTGTAAGTCATGAACTGACCGGAACGTTCCTTCCCGTTTGCGGCTAAACAAACAGATGGTCTTCACGAAACTTTGTGACACGAGTAAAAAGGGGTGAGGAGGGTTCTATTTTCACAGTTTCTTATACATGTTTCATTATTATTTCGCTTGAAGCGTTCCATTCATTAGAATTTATGTATGATTCACAAGAGTTATGTGGTGGGAGAAAGATATCTCTCTCTTTTTTTTTAGTCAACAAACGGTGGAAAGCATTCCGTATGTGTGTGTGTGACTTGTTTCCTCTACTCTCCTTTCCCTCCTCCCTCACAACCCTCTCTTTTCTATTAAGTCTTCATGAATATTCAAGCTGGTTTTTTTTTCTCGGCCTGTGAGGGTAGAGTGTTTTTTATGAGAGGGGTGGGGGGAGAAAAGGGGTTATGTGTCTGGGCAAGTGCTCACTTGCCTTGTGAAGTGATTATTCGGTTGGTTTAAATTTACATCTCACACGCTNCCCCCCCGTTCTCCCCCCTGACGACTATATTATAAGGTTTGTTTTTTTGTGATAAGGGGGGGTTGGGGGAAGGGTGTGTTGTGGTTCGTTTTTCATCTTTTGTCGATGGTCATATATTTTACACCCTCTTGTTATTAATCTCTTTATCAACTTCTTTGTGTGGAAACGAAATATTGTTTGTCAAAATAATTTTGAACCCGGAAAGGCGTCAGTCTCTGCTTGTCTGATCTTGTTGTTGTCCGGGGGTAGGTCAGGGTTCAAATACCTATCAGATATACTCGTTATTTTTTCTCCCGTAAATGGTTTGAATCACTTTATAACTTCCATGCAAATGCTAGTACACTTCTTCTCAAATTTTACCTTAATCATTCTTAAACATGATGAAATCCCTTACACTTTTATTTTTATGAATTGTTTATTTATAAAATTCTTTTTTTATCGTGATCCACTTATACCTCATTTATAAACTAAAATACAGGATGGTGCCAAATAAAAAGGACAAATTATTGGTGGTTTATAAATCGAGTGCACTCAAATTGCCGAATAAAGTATACTTGCTATCCTGTGCACATGAGATTTGGAACAAACTGTAATCTCATTCAACCCCTAATCTAACATAACCTTACTTAACCTAAATTAACCTAACATCACCTAGCCTAACATAACCTAACCTCCATTTTCCATTTCGAACAAAGTCATTATACTAATTTTTACTCAGCAGCACGTGTAATGGTATTACCAACCTCGGATGAGTTGTTCCAAAATTCTTGTGCACCGGATGAATCATGGACCACTTGTTATAGAAAACTAAGAATTAAGAACCTTTTCTTCCCCAACAACAGATTACTTTGACGAAAGAACAAATTAACACACTAGAAACTCGTTAATTCTAACTAATTCGTGCTGAAACTTATTCGGATTAGCGAAAATTCGGATTAAGCGGTAGACTAAAGGTATACAGTATTTTCACGAATTTTAAATTACAGTTAAATGAGTTTAGTCAAATTTTCATTTATTCAATGTCAGCTCGTGTATAGGCACTGCAGAACTGCAGCAACCCCTATTTACACTTGATATTATCGATAACATTTAATGTAATGAGTCATTTTTCTTTAATTCTTTCTTTCTTTTTGTAATACAATATATATATTCCTTAAGCTTAATGTTAGTACTTCAGTAGCCATCCCCCAGTTCATGAAAAATATACAAAAATCTTTGTATGGAACTGTGCGATTCACAGTGCTAGTGACATGGTGACTGACTGTTGTGTACATGCGCACATAGGAGGGAGTGGGGAGGAAGGTGGGACTCCCAGGTAGATAGCACTGTTTCTCTCGCAGTGCCGGCTCTGGCATGATGAGGGAAAGAAGTTTTTTTCTACTCAGCTTCTGTTGTGCTTAAAAACTGTGTACCATATTCTTGAATGTAATAAAGTGTAGAAGAGTGTAGAGTTAAATTATTATTCTGCTTCCAGCTATTCTATTTGATTAAATTTTTTTCGGTTCTTTTATTTAACTGAAAGAATAAATGCGCTTGCAGTACTTTCAATGGGGAAAAATTTCCTCATTTGTAATCCAGAAATCATGGAGAATATTATTGAACTTCTTGCGCAAATTAAAACAAGAATAATGAATTTAATTTTTAAATGAATAGATCAAGCTTGAATTGTAACAATTTAAGTTAAAGTAAGTAAAAAAGTTTTTTTTTTGTTAAGATTTTATAAAGTTCCTGAATAAATATTCCTTTTATAAATTTTTTTTTCCTTTTACACAATTTTAAAACTAAGGCTAAACATTTTCTGGAGCAGCACCCCCCACTAATTTTAGCTACGAACCGCCATTGCATTTATTTAACTGATGTATAACACGTGATATGTACTGTAATTAATTTATAGCTACAGGAAAACACAGTGTGTTGAATACAACATGTAAATACATTTATTATCAGCAATCACTATTACAATTCTATTTTAACTTAGAGCTTGTTAACCAATAAAATATATTTCATTTGACTTAACATTTTAAAAAATCGTTTTCTGAAAAGTGTGTTTGGATTATCTGGAATTTTGGAATACCGGGGTTCTATCTAACTTGGTTTTACTGTGTAGTATTTATTTTCCGGTGTACAGTCGCTTTCTACAGTTTATATTTCATAGGAAGGGCCTTTAAAAATATACAAACTTTTTTTTTTTTTTCAAGATGGATTATATTTTAATATATTATATGCTTTGATAATATATATCAAAAGTAACAGCTGCAAATAAAATGACTTGCCGTATGAATACGGGAAATTAAATCTTATAACTTTGCTTTATGTTTTCATATGAAAATTGGATCGGAGTGGCGAGAAATGGAACTAGTCGTGCTACCTCGTTGACTCTTTTTTATAAATTGGTCCATTGCCTTGCGACTTCTTGTCATATTTACCTTTAAACTCCTCAAAACTTCCCCGTGAAAGGTAAATCCAGTAATTTCGTGAGACTGACACCTCTTACCGCATAACCAGTGGCTTGGTGAGATAAATCTTTATAAAATCATCCAAAAAGCTTCTGAAACGATATGTGGCGGGTACGTTTGTTGCGAACACTTAAGGCTAACTATGTGATTTGTCATGTGTATAAGCCTCAAATGAACTCATCTGCTAAACCCTCTTTTTTTTCTCTCTCTCTCTTTCACATACACTCACCCTAAAAATAGTTATATTAATCCGTTTTGATGGAAGTACGAAACCTCCAATCCCAAGGCAGGATTTCAAGGGATTTGTTGGTTTGTATGATCCGGGCTTAGAAGAGGAATTAACATCTCTTTTATAATCTGTGAGCTATACACTGTTATATGTTACGTTTTGATCTCCGAATACAACTGGAAACGGTGGCTGTGATTAAGTTGGAAATAAAAGGGTGTGCGAGTTAAAAAATCTGTATTTATTTTGCAGTTTTTAAAGCGAAAAAAAAACTTTTTTTTATTTTGACAAAAAAAATATTGCTTCAATTGATAAAGTCTCTCCAGTTTAGTGTAGAAGTGGTGTTAAAGTCATTAATTATAATATAACCCGCATGTGGAAGCTCATTTGTAAGATTGAGGAATGTGAGACGTAATCACACCTTCTTGTGAGTGTGTGTGTGTGTGTGTGTGTGTATACGCGCACGCGTGAATGATTTATGTTTGTGTTAAATTGATCTCTGATTCTCATATTACGTAATCAATGTGTATTTTAGCTATAGCATGTGTGTTTTTATATACATAATTTTGTTAAACTTCATTTTAATTGTCTTGATTAAGTTTTAAGAAACGGCGTGTAGCCTTAACTTATTCACTAAAGTCGATTATTATTAATGTTAACCTACTCGGAGATAATGAATATTTTTTTAGAAATCATTTTCAATCAAGAGTGTTAATAAACGCCACTTTTATTATTATTATTATTATTATTAGCACCGCGTCTTACTACCCGTTCGGGTTATACGCACTTATTAGGGTGATTGTGAGATGAAATGAAGGACCTACAGCTTAACGTGGAATCCGTAACCACGGTGGCGGCCTGGCATTCCACACATTCACAAGATGTATTGTCAGAGGTGTAGGAAGGGTTTGGAAATCAGATAAATCTCTGCCGGGACCGAGGATTGAACCCCGGCCGCCAGCACAGAAGTCCGACACCTTACCCCTAGACCACCAGGTCACCCTCCACTTCTATTAATACTTCCATATTACTGTATTAATTGGATTTTTCTTATGAAAGAACAAAATATATTATTAAAACTGTGAGATTTTTAGTTTCGTGGCTGTAGGCAACAAGAGATATTATATTACACGAAATTTTATATTAATAATTATTATATTAACACTAAAATAAAATGTATATTTTTTCACAACCAAACACGGGTTGTATGACGTCATCAACCCCTCCTTGTTTCGGCTGGTTTACCATCTTAATTTGCGAAGAGAACGCAGTCTTTTAGAAGCTCTCGTCTGAAAGGATTTTTTTTTTTAAATTGAGCCACAGACGCTACTTTCACAAAAATAGACATAGAAACGGTTATTTTTATAAATATATATTTCATTAATGCAAAAACGATTAAAACACAATAAGATAATTAAACATAAATTGTTTGTTGTGAAAGTTTTGATTGCTAAACATATAGTCTTGCAGATCACACGTCTTGGCGGATGGATACACGAGAGTAGATATCGTAGCCTTTGCTAGTTGTCACTAGCAACAAACCTATTGTAGATGGACTTTAGGAACGGAATTTTCTATTAATATAGTCCTATTTTTGATTTCACAGCATTCAGAAATTTTGTTATTATTATAAAAATTTTATTTTTTATTTTTCTAAACACGTGCATGATGGCTAAACTTATGTAGACTACTACAATCTTATTTAAAAATAACTAAATAAGCTCAACTAAAAGCTCTAGGTAGATGTTTTGGAAAAAATAAAATATTAATAGGTTTTATGTTAAATAATATTCTTATTAAAACAAATAACAATTAAAAAGTGTTCCCCTTCTACAAGAAAATGCGGGTACACTTACTCTAAATTCAACCATTCTTATGCCTAACACATTCGCCTAGTTAGAATGCTTATAACCCGAATGGGTAGTAAGACGTGGTGGTAAATAATACTTATAAAACAAATTTGGGTTATGGTAAGAAGCGGGCTGGGGGAAGTAAAACATAAACATAATTTAAGTTGGCGGTAAATCAGAAGACCTTATAGAACGCATTTCAGGGTTACAAGAGAAAAGGGGTGAAGTCCAGTTTTAGCTCAAAATTAAGTTAGTGCTGCCATCTGTTATACAATTATAATACCTTTCTAATGTACTTTATGTTATGGTTAAAAGAGGTCTCTGTCATATTTAAAATTGAGTTAGTGCTGCCATCTGTTTGACAATCATGAAATCTTTCTAATGCAATTTAGATTATGTTTAAAAGAGGTCTCTGTCATATTTAAATTGAGTTAGTGCTGCCATCTGTTTGACAATCATGAAATCTTTCTAATGCAATTTAGATTATGGTTAAAAGAGGTTTCTTTCATATTTAAATTAATTTAAAATAAAATGGGCTACCTGGGGTTCTTGTAAGGTTTGAGATATAAAAGTGTTTACTGGGGTTCTTGTGAGGTTTGAGATATAAAAGTGTTTCCTGGGGTTCTTGTGAGCTTTGAGATATAAAAGTGTTTACTGGGGTTCTTGTGAGGTTTGAGATATAGAAGTGTTTCCTGGGGTTCTTGTGAGGTTTTAGATATAAAAGTGTTTCCTGGGGTTCTTGTGAGGTTTGCGATATAAAAGTGTTTCCTGGGGTTCTTGTGAGGTTTGAGATATAAAAGTGTTTCCTGGGGTTCTTGTGAGGTTTGAGATATAAAAGTGTTTCCTGGGGTTCTTGTGAGGTTTGAGATATAAAAGTGTTTCCTGGGGTTCTTGTGAGGTTTGAGATATAAAAGTGTTTCCTGGGGTTCTTGTGAGGTTTTAGATATAAAAGTGTTTCCTGGGGTTCTTGTGAGGTTTGAGATATAAAAGTGTTTCCTGGTGTTCTTGTAAGGTTTGAAATATAAAAGTGTTTACTGGGGTTCTTGTGGGGTTTGAGATATAAAAGTGTTTCCTGGAGTTCTTGTGAGCTTTGAGACATAAAAGTGTTTACTGGGGTTCTTGTGAGGTTTGAGATATAAAAGTGTTTCCTGGGGTTCTTGTGAGGTTTTAGATATAAAAGTGTTTCCTGGGGTTCTTGTGAGGTTTGAGATATAAAAGTGTTTCCTGGGGTTCTTGTGAGGTTTGAGATATAAAAGTGTTTCCTGGGGTTCTTGTGAGCTTTGAGATATAAAAGTGTTTCCTGGGGTTCTTGTGAGCTTTGAGATATAAAAGTGTTTCCTGGGGTTCTTGTGAGGTTTGAGATATAAAAGTGTTTCCTGGGGTTCTTGTGAGGTTTTATATATAAAAGTGTTTCCTGGGGTTCTTGTGAGGTTTGATATATAAAAGTGTTTCCTGGGGTTCTTGTGAGGTTTTATATATAAAAGTGTTTCCTGGTGTTCTTGTAAGGTTTGAGATATAAAAGTGTTTACTGGGGTTCTTGTGGGGTTTGAGATATAAAAGTGTTTCCTGGGGTTCTTGTGAGCTTTGAGATATAAACGTGTTTACTGGGGTTCTTGTGAGGTTTGAGATTTACAAGTGTTTCCTGGGGTTCTTGTGAGGTTTTAGATATAAAAGTGTTTCCTGGTGTTCTTGTAATGTTTGAGATATAAAAGTGTTTCCTGGGGTTCTTTTGAGGTTTGAGATATAAAAGTGTTTCCAGGGGCTCTTGTGAGGTTTGAGATATAAAAGTGTTTACTGGGGTTCTTGTGAGGTTTGAGATATAAAAGTGTTTCCTGGGGTTCTTGTGAGGTTTGAGATATAAAAGTGTTTCCTGGGGTTCTTGTTATAAAAGTATTACCTGGGGTTCTTGTGAGGTTTGAGATATAAAAGTGTTTCCAGGGGCTCTTGTGAGGTTTGAGATATAAAAGTGTTACCTGGTGTTCTTGTAAGGTTTGAGATATAAAAGTGTTTCCAGGGGTTCTTGTGAGGTTTGAGATATAAAAGTATTACTTGGGGTTCTTGTGAGGTTTGAGATATAAAAGTGTTACCTGGGGTCCTTGTGAGGTTTGAGATATAAAAGTGTTACCTGGTGTTCTTGTGAGGTTTGAGATATAAAAGTGTTACCTGATTTTCTTGTGAGGTTTGAGATATAAAAGTATTTCCTGGGGTCCTTGTGAGGTTTGAGATATAAAAGTGTTTCCTGGGGTCCTTGTGAGGTTTGAGATATAAAAGTATTTCCTTGGGTTCTTGTGAGGTTTGATATATAAAAGTTGTTGCCCTGGAAAATGTGGGGAATCTTACTTTCTTTCTTTTCGCTTTGTACTCATCATTTAGTTAATTACTTGGGTTGGAGGAGGAGGGGGGAGTAAACATTGGATATATTTATCGACTCAGCTTCCTACCACCCCTTATTTCTTTAATGGAACCTGACTTAACAGTCTATTGTATCAAGGACGTAAGTCTTCTCTCTCCTTCCTCTATTCTCTTTACTCCAACTTGGAGAAACAACAAACTGTACCTCTAACTCTTGCCATTCAAGTATTGATAAATGAACCCTTCCACTTGCATTTGAATTGTAACGCCATTGCAAACTGTTGGTAGTTGGGGTAGGAGAGGGGGATATTAGGGGGAGTGGGAGAGTGATTGGGGGCTTTAAGTGGGTTGATTTATTTGGGCGCGTATTCTTGTTGGGGTGGAAAAAAAGTCTTCCTTCCTTAACGTTTCAAAATAGCGGGAAAGTTTGTTTTGCGGTCTATATGCGCGCGCATGGTCGGACTAGTTGAGCATTTCGCCACCAGGGTCTTAACGTTCTTGTTTTATCTTAATACTGCGTCTTACTATCCGTTAGATCTTTACGCGTATTTACTTATAACGTTAATGTTTTAAGGATGAATAAAGTTGAATTTTACAGGGGGAAAACCACTTAGGAAAAAAAAGACACGATCCTTCAATGCAAATGAAGGTACATTTTCTCTAAAGTCAAACCTTACTCTTCCCTAACACTTCTCCCCAACGAGTATAAATATTCGGTTAGCCTGGACGGTTAGAATTACGTGGTTGCAAATAGAAAACTTCAATTTAAAAAAATATATATATTTTTGTTTCCTTCTCTAAATAAAAATGGTTTCAACTTTTACAAATCCATTCTCTCACCTTGTTGTCTTTTTACCTACCGCACAAAGTTATATATTATTTACAAATGAAATGAAAAGTAAATACGAGATAATTGGGCTATATTATTTTAGTCGAGTATTCCATTCTAGATCGTATTAGTATTTTTTTTTATTTAATGCGTCATATATTTTCTAAATTTAACGCTGTCTGCATTTATAAAAATTAATATGTACACTCCACTTTGTGTAATAGACCTGCTATGGAGAATAGAAGTACTCTTGAAGTGTAAGAACATGTTATACAGGGTGTGTTCTGTACCCATAGTCACACATGTGACAGAAACATGGACATTGAATGTAAGAGAGACTAGGAAAGTGGAGACCATGGGAATGGAGTTTGTGAGGAGCAAGTTAGCTGTCACGAGGAGAAACAGGATTAGGAATAAAGTTATCTGGGAAAGAGTTGGGATACAGGGAGTACATGAGATAATAGAGGAAGCAAGACTGAGATGGTATGGGCATGTAATGAGGATGTTGGAGTACATGAGATAGTAGAGGAAGCAAGACTGAGATGGTATGGGCATGTAATGAGGATGTTGGAGTACATGAGATAGTAGAGGAAGCAAGACTGAGATGGTATGGGCATGTAATGAGGATGTTGGAGTACATGAGATAGTAGAGGAAGGAAGAGTGAGATGGTATGGACATGTAATGAAGTGGGAGAAGAATATGATGCCAAATAAGATTATGGAAATGAATTATTTAGGAAAAAGACAGCAAGGGAGGCCAAGAAATAGATGGGAGGAGCAGATAACAGAAAGTGTCTCTTAAGTGATAGGAAAATAACTGTCGTTAACCCTTCTCCTACTCCCCGTGGGCAAGACGTCAGGATGGCCTAAGTGTGGAGAGGGATAGTCGGAGGAGGCGTTGAAATAGTAGTCATGGAGTTTTTATTGAATTGTATTGTAAACTATAGTATCAATTATTATGTAGTCACCCGCCTCGGTGGCGTAGTTATCTAACGTGCTTGTTAGTTGAGCTCGACTGCTGAGGACGGGAAATCGAGGTTAGAATCTCGGTCGGGTGAACTGGGGGTGGTTTTTCCTAAATGGTTTTCCAAACTCCCTTCACGCAAATGCGGGTTCACTTCCTCTAATTCAACCTTCCCAATTCCTAATATCCATTAACGTAATTAGTACTTAAAGCGTATAACCCGAACGGGTAGTAAGACGCGGTGCTAAATAATAATAATAATAATAATAATATTATTATTATGTACTCATTTATAATAATGGGTTATGTCTAAAAGAGTGAGAAAGCCAACGGTTCTTTTTTGTTTGCTTACATCGGTGTAACGTGGCGGTTCTTACATGGAACTGTTTTCACCGGGCGCTTAATATTTCCAACGGAGGATTGTTGTGGCGTAAGGTCAACGGTATCGTTGAAGGTAGGGGGCAGAACGCAAAAGAGTCATATGAAGTTGGTACTACATAACCGTCTCGATGGCCTTCGGTTACCTATCTTCTATATATCTTTCTTTTTAACAAGTTTTTAATCAATTTTTTTACCATGGATTATGATAAACTAATTATGAGCATTAGTACAAGATAAGCCTCCGCCTTGTGACAAAAGTCACAACCTTTTTAAAAGACCGCACGGAAAAAAAGTTCTGGATGGAGGTAGCAGAAGGACTTGTTTGAAAAACGGGAAGAACTGTCTGTATTGGAGAGGATTCTCTCTCTTTGTTGTACGATTGCTCCCAGAATCTTCTTACTGGAAATGGTTAATCTATAATTCATACATGATCTTAGTTTACTTGGATGACAGCTCATAAAGTCACTAGAAAGAGTCCCTACGCCAACATCTGACATCTATCACTTTGGATAACTGCAATAAAAAAACGTATGGTAACGTATGAACGTGATAGTTGACCACAGTAATTTAGGCCAATATTATTTATCTATCTATCTGAGGTTGGACACAAATCTTATCCATAGTTGAATTCCAGTTAAAATAATTATTATTCACACTACTTTAATAAAAAGGTCTAACTAACATAGCCTCAAAATGGAGACTGACGAATTTAAACCACGTGACTGAACGTGACGGAAACAAGTTCTTTATAATGATGCACCCAAGCAGTGGATGACAATATTTTATTAAGTTAAATATTTTGAAATACGATAAAATAATTATAAAATCATTTATTATATATAAAAACATGACAAGTGATTTATATTTTCCAATTAAATACGATACTTGTGTTAAAAGGTATTAATGTACGCACTATATTACACATCGCAGATAACATTCCAAAATGGAAAAAAAGTACTTTTAATTATGTTTGAAAAATTGTTTCGGATTGGGTAAAAAGAAATTATTAATAGTTATGAAATAGTATAAGAAAACTTAAGTTTACGTTATTTTAAATGTAAAATATAACGTGTAATTAAAAAACTTAACATTTATAACAAAATAGTGATTTTACAAGTGTTGACAACCCAAAACCCAAACATTTGACTTTCGAACTGTCATCCAGGTAAAAACCTATCGTGAACAGACTTTACTCCATTCACGGTAGGAATTACTCTCTGAAAGGTCTCTTTTCCTACCAATATCCTACTATATAATAGATTTCTGGTAGGGAAAAGGGCCTTTCAGAAAACAATTCCTACTCTGAACAGACATTGCCAAGAGTTTTCCATGCGCTTTCATGACTGCAGTTCAAACGAAATCACAGGAATATACTACTGGTTGTCAAAACGAGACTACATCAGGGTGGGTGGGGTGGAGAGGGGAGGGGGTCTTTGCCACCCTAACACACTGCGGTATCTTATTATGTGGAGAGAAAAAAAGAAAAATCAACGGCCGTTGGTCCTACTGCAATTATGGCCATTGAACAACGGCATCTGTGAACCCGGCCTAAAGTTTAACTAAATATAAATTGAGGTTATAGCAAGAAATAACATCTTTGTTATTATTATTATTATTATTATTATTAATATTATTAAAGACTTGTTTTGCATTTGGCTGGCTGACTCAAGCTTACAACACAAAGAAGAAACACGTGTGTATTATATAAGATCGATAGGCCTATTAATTAAATATTACTAAACACTGACATGATGAACCTATGACAGCTAGAACACGTTACTAGATCTACTTTCACCTGTTCATACGTCAAGTCATGTGATCTGCAGCTGTCAATTTTAATATACATTATCAATACATATAAAATAACAATAATTATTATTAGCACTGCGTCTTACTACCCGTTCTGGTTATACGCACTTACGCTAATGTGTAATGGTAGGGTGATTGTGAGATGAAATAAAGGACCTACAGTTTAACGTGAAATCCGAACCACGGTGGAGACATGACATTCCCCACATTCACTAAATAACAATAATAATTTAGTAAAATAGTGTCAATGTTAACCGCAATAAAATATGTTTGTATTTTCTAAAAGTATATTTTTAATTAAATTGGATTGTACTTTTAGTTCGTTTACCTTGTACAAAACCACTCCCATCTAGTATTCATGGATTTGTTCCTTTTTTTTTTCTCCTTAGAAAGGCGTTTTATGCGGACCCCCTCATTAAAGTATTCCGATTGAATAATGTCTACCACGCAAAGTTTCTGACTCTGAAGGTTGGCATGGTAACGAAAACCAAGCTCCTAAACGAAAGGAAATAAGGGACAAAACTGCTTCTCCCCCACCCCCTTTCCCTTTATCATAAAAATAAGAGAATGTATTGTAATCGTTAAGTTTTTCGGCCGCAAGATTATGATGAATATTTACGTTTTATGTGTGTCGTACCACCCCCGCCCCCCCGCCAAAGTGTATTTTTACAGATATATGTTTGTATCATATGGACAGAGTCAGTAATGAATGGGTGTTAGAAGGAGTGCGGTTTGAAAGAGAATCCAATTAATTGGTCAATGTGAAAGAAGCGTCATATGTTGGTTTGGGCTTGTTGAGAGGATGAGTGTGGATCGAGTGACGAAGCAAATATATGAAGGTAGAGTGGTGTGGATTAAAAGGAAGGGGTAGGCCATGTAAGACGTGGCTAAATGTTGTAGACGAATGTTTGAATAAGAGAAACATTAAGAGTTTTAATAATAAAAGAGCATGTATTGCTTGGTGTATGGATGTTGTTGAAGTGAAGGGAGTATGCAAGGATAGGGAAGTGTGGAGAAAGTTAGTGAGGATGGATTAAGTACGGAGTTGTTGTTTTTTTGAATTAAATGCACAGTTTCTTGCCTACCCTGTAAAAGAACTGCGTGATTAGGTGTGTATGTATGTATGTATGTATGTATGTATGTATATATGAATGTATGTATGTATGTATGTATGTATGTATGTATGTATATATGTATGTATGTATGTATGTATGTATATATGAATGTATGTATGTATGTATGTATGTATGTATATATGTATGTATGTATGCATGTATGCATGTCTCTGGACCTAGTACCGAAACGGTCCGATGAACTTTGTTCAAACTAAATATTTAGCGGTTATATAGTTTATTTATACCTTATGTGAACCGCTTCGGTGACCGTATGGTCTAACGCGCTACTCTCTTATTAAGACTAGACTGCCGATGAAGGGGAGATCTCGGTCGGGTGTACTGAGGGTGGTTTTCACACTCTCACTTCTCGAAAATGCGGGTATATTTCCCATAACTATAACCTTCCCAATCTTTAAGACAATTAGCGTAATTAATACATAAGCTTACAACCCGGACGGGCTAGTAAGACTCGGTGCTAATAATAATAATAATAATAATGGTAATCTTAAAGGCTCTTTATTTAAAAATTGAACTGTAGCTTGATGTGCTAGAGGGGTAAGAAAGATGGGGAGGTTTGAGGGGGATGGATATTTCTGATAGCATCTGGAATACGAGCACAAATTGGGTGGCAGAAGGGGAGATTAGTCTCTTCAAAGACTCGTTCGAAATATCCGCTACACGTCTCTCTCTCTCTCAATCTTGTGAGTGACTTGTTATTTTGTTATGACAGGTTTTTTTTCTTTCTCCCCATCTACTTCGATCGGAAATAATCAGATTGTTGAATGCGGCCAATTATTGGGTTTATATTCCCTTTGGTAGGATTTGTTATGCCCTTTCTTGTGATGTTTCTGTTCTTAAAATCAGTAGTGAATCTAACCCACTTTGATGGCTGCATGTTCTTAAGGTAGGAGTGTAGAGAACGCGAGAAAAGAAATCATTGGTTTTTTTTCAGTTTTTATAGCAAAACACTTCTTTGTCCAAAAGAAATTGAAAAATTCCCCAGTAGAAACAAATAATTTAATTTATTCTCACACGGTGATATCATTATTATTATTATTATTAGCACCGCGTCTTACTACCCGTTCGGGTTATACGCACTTACGCTAATATGTAGTGGTAGGGTGATTGTGAGATGAAATGAAGGACCTACAGTTTAACGTGGAATCCGAACCACGGTGGCGACCTGGCATTCCACACATTCACAAGATGTCTTGTCAGAGGTGTAGGAAGGGTTTGGAAATCAGATAAATCTTTGCCGGGACCGAGGATCGAACCCCGGC
>CABFVZ010000860.1:260940-274187 GCA_902151445.1 Timema monikensis | reverse complement strand
ATTTCTAAAAAAAAAAAAAAATCCCTTCTTTTTTACCAAAAAATTCTGTAATTAAATTATAAGACTAAATCAAACATATATTTTACAAATATATATATAAAAGACAACCCAATGCAATGGAAAATCATTAAGGGTGGGGTGTAGGAAACGCAAGAAAAAGATATATGCTTTTTCAGTTTTTATAACAAAAACTTTTTTTTGACCAAATAAATCTAATATTTCTCCAGTAGAAATATAGAGTTTAATTTTCTTCACACGCTGATATCAACAGTTGTTGATTATCTGTGATGAGCATAGCGGCATTAGATGACAAACTTTTTAAATGAAGATAAAAAGTTGTCATTAAATTCCAGGACACCCTTAACAGATATTCAACAATTGTTGATATCACTGTGTGAAGAAAATTAAACTATGTTTGTAATGAGAAAATATTTTAAATGTTGAATTTAGCGTTAAAAAAAATATCAACGACGCTATACTTGAAAATTTGTTTTTTTGAGAATAAAACATAAGGTCAGAAACATAGATCTATCCTTTTCTCTATCAAATAAAGTCATGTTTTGTTAGGATCACGACGGAACATTTTAATAGAACGTGGCATTGTTTCATGGGGTTTTATGTAGATTATCACACATTTTTTTTATATAAACTTAAAATTTAAACTTTTCATCTGGTCACTTTTGCCCACATTTTGGTGAAAACAATATTATTTTATTTTAACACCGGTATTACTACTCGTTTGGGTTGTACGCTTAAGTACTAATTACGCTAATGGGTTAGGAATTAGGAAAGTTGAATTTAGATGAAGTGAACCCGCATTTGCGTGGAAGGAGAGCGGAAAAACTACCCCCAGTTCACCTGACCGAGATTCGAACCTTGATACCCCCGTCCTCAGCAGTTGAGCTCAACAGGAAACTAGCGCGTTAGCTAACTATGCCACCGGAGCGGGTGAAAAAATATATATTAAAAAAAAGCAACCCATTTAATAAATAATTCGGGATTTCCAAACGTCTTCATCTCTTCTTTGTGCTCTTCAACCAATATCATCGCTGAAGAAACTGCAGGTTTTATGTGGAAAAGCTTTATTTTCTCTTTCTCTCAGTTAACTGTTGCCATATCTCCTAGCTCTCAGTTATGTCTGAAAGTGGTGTGCTGGGGTAAGAAGAACCTACTGGCAACATCGACTAACCAGCGTTGTGAAACTTGTCTTATATTCGAGGGAGGTTTGACCACATGAAAACAAGAGAATGACAAGCTGTTTCCCAATAGTAACCATACAGTTCTCTCAGAGATGATATTTGAAGATTGACCACATGAAAACAAGAGAATGACAAGCTGTTTCCCAATAGTAACCATACAGTTCCCTCAGAGATGATATTTGAAGATTGACCACATGAAAACAAGAGAATGACAAGTTGTTTCCCAATAGTAGCCATACAGTTCCCTCAGAGATGATATTTGAAGATTGACCACATGAAACAAGAGAATGACAAGCTGTTTCCAAATAGTAACCATACAGTTCCTCTCAGAGATGATATTTGAAGATTGACCACATGAAAACAAGAGAATGACAAGCTTTTTCCCAATAGTAACCATACAGTTCCCTCAGAGATGATATTTGAAGATTGACCACATGAAAACAAGAGAATGACAAGTTGTTTCCCAATAGTAACCATACAGTTCTTTCAGAGATGATATTTGAAGATTGACCAAATGAAAACAAGAGAATGACAAGCTGTTTCCCAATAGTAACCATACAGTTCTTTCAGAGATGATATTTGAAGATTGACCAAATGAAAACAAGAGAATGATAAGCATATATCTTTTCTTGCGTTTTATACACCCCCACCTTAATGGTTTAAGCTATAGGTTTTAATCAGCACCCCGATAGACCCGCCACTGTGCCCTTATAACATCTATATATCAAGTCGGAACCAAATCCATTAAATGGTTCAAGCTACTCTAGCTTCCCTGACCGACAAACCGAATTATAGTACTGTACTGACCTACCTAATCACACCGCTCCTTTATGCGGTAGGCAAGAAAATGTGCATTTAATTCAAAAAAACAACAACTCCGTACTTAATCCATCCTCACTAACTTTCTCCACACTTCCCTATCCTTACATACTCCTTTCGCTTCATCATCATCCATACACCGAGTCATACAGGCTCTTTTATTATTAAAACTATTAATATTTCTCTTTTTCACACACTCATCTATCTTATTTAGTTACGTTTTTACATGGCCTACCCCTTCTTTTTGATCCACACACACTCTACCTTCATATATTTGCTTCGTAACTAGATCACCACTCATCCTCTTAATATGCCCAAACCAACGTAAGACGCTATTGAACTATTGGATTCCTTTTCAAACGACACTTATTCAGCAACCTTTTCATCACCTCGTCTTACTAACTGTTCAGGTTATATGTCTTATATCAGCCGCGGGCCGCGTCGGTGATTTGTGTGGCCCGAAGTATTTTGGACAGTTGCATACATCCCATTGGCGATAACAGTTTTAGTAGTTATTAAACAACTTAGGACCCGCCTCGGTGGCGTAGTTGGCTAATAACGCGCTTGTCGTGTTGAGCTCGACTTCTGAGGACGGGGAGATCGAGGTTCGAATCTCGGTCGGGTGAACTGGGGGTGGTTTTTCATAAATGGTTTTCCACTCTCCCTCCACGCAAATGCGGGTTCACTTCTTCGAATTCAACCTTCCCAATTCCTAATCCATTAGCGTAATTAGTACTTAAAGCGTACAACCCGTACGGGTAGTAAGACGCGGTGCTAATATTATTATTATTAACAACTTAGGTCGGCTAAGACGCAACATGAGTCATGACATATTTAAATTTATTTGCTATGACATTACATTTTATTAGCTACTTTCTTTGTGTACCAAAGATATAAGTTATATGGCTAACAACTTTATTTTTTGTGTGAAAATAAATTTAATTGATTAGTAAATTAAATTTTTTTGTCACATGTCAGAAAGAAAAGTTTGCCCACCTTCTGCCTTATATAATAATTACTTTAATAGGTTATGGGTGACCTGGTGGTCTAGGGGTAAGGTGTCAGACTTCTAAGCTGGCGGCCGGGGTTCAATCCTCGGTCCCGGCAAAGATTTATCTGATTTCCAAACCCTTCCTTCACCTCTGACAAGACATCTTGTGAATGTGTGGAATGCCAGGCCTCCACCGTGGTTCAGATTCCACGTTAAACTGTAGGTCCTTCATTTCATCTCGCAATCACCCTACGATTACACATTAGCGTAAGTGCGTATAACTCGAACGGGTAGTAAGACGCGGTGCTAATAATCATAATCATTTAGAGGTAATCTACCCGCATTTGCTTGGAAGGAGAGTGGGAAACCATTTAGAGGAAACCACCTTCAGTAGATCCAACCGGAATTCGAACCCCGATCACCTAGTCATCAGCAAGCCACAGTCTTAACAAGAGAATGACTCTAATAATACCGTTTTACCATTGAAGCGGATCAATAGAAATACAATATATAATATTAAAAAAATAGAGTAAAACATTGTTTGAATGGTGGAAAGAGCAAGTAGATTTATGACAAAGCAACTAAAGCTTTGGTGAGTCAGTGGAGTATGTAAGCTTGTAAGCTGCTCTGCAGTACTGACGTCAACATAGCTCACACACAAGGGGGATGGGGGGGTTGAGGCTGCTACATTGTGTTTCCAGCGCACTGAAAACGGACGCGAGCAATAATTTACCACAAAGTAGGAGAGAGAGAGAGAGAGAGAGAGAGAGAGAAAGAGTGAAAATGGTCCTGAAAGCGGGGTTTAGAGGGGGGTCAACGGTTACATTTTCTGTACCTGCGTTTCCTCGGCGGTTTTGCGCGGGATAAGAGAAAAGGGGGTTGGTGGGGGGGATCCGAAAAAGGGGGTTGTTTGAGGGCTGGAATTTCCAAAGGCCCTAAACCAAATATCTCCACTGAATTTCCTGAACGTGACTTGTCTGCAATGACAAATTTGAATGTGACGTTATAGTGGAACCACTGGTATATTCTATATCCCCTTAAGGTAAGGATCGGGGTAAAAAAAAAAAAAAAATCTAAATCTTTATTTATGAAATTTCGAAACTATTATTGTTTATGATGGATTAAATAGCTAAGTTGTTTCTAGATCCACTACTGTTTTCAGCCTGGGTCATTTTTTTATCCAAGCCCTAAATTTTTCACTTTCGGCTTGCTAGGCTTATCATAGCTTCACAAGACTAAAGGCCGATTCACACAGAAAGTTAAGCTAAGATTTGATCTGTTAACTGTTTATAAAAATAGTGGACCATGTATTTAAAGGTGTTGGTCCACACAAAAAGCTGAGCTAAGTTAAGTTAAGACTTGCTCTAACTCTTTATAAAAATAGTGGACCATGTATTTAAAAGTGTTGGTTCACACAAAAGCTGAGCTAAGCCTTGCTACGCCACGCTATGTTTTTTTTTACGATTGCTGGCTGGGCAATTTTTCCATTTCTCATCTTGAGCCATCTTACGTCACGCATGCGCATAACTCAACTTGGGCTCCGTGTTGAACAGACTCGGTGCTAGTTTGGTGAAAATAACTAAAGGTGTTGAAGTTTTGTTTCACGTGTATTTAAGTAATATTATATTAATTGTATATTAAATAAATATTTTTATATTAAAACGGAAGCGTTAATTGACCAAGTCAAACCTCTACCTCCTAAATTTTCTTCATTTTCCAAAACAGCTGCTAACAGCAGCATATTTTCTTCCTCAGTACTATCAACTGAGCTCAAACAGGACATTTTGGAGAACGCCATCATAACTAAACTTCACTGGAGTAGACCAGAAAGAAACAACACTGAATTCTGGAGTGAAATGAGGAACCATTGCTTAGCTTAGCATTCTGTGTGTATCGGCCTTTATAATCTAACTTAAGAATAGGACAGGCACAACATCCAGTCCACGCCTGTTAATTTATCACTATGAAAGGGTAAAACCATATTTTAATAAATTATACATTTTCAGCCATGCTGGGAATCGAACCTGGAACTCTTAGCTTAGTAGGCATACACCCTACCGACTGAGCTAAGGTGTCGGACATCCAATCTTTTATATTTGTTAATTATGGTTATAACCGCATCTAATTATGTTTGAAAAATTACACCTGGACACGGGAATAAATAGAAAGTAGCAGTTTCAACATTTATTGAACATCTATTATCAGCACCGCGAAATTTGACCAGGACTTTTTTTTATGTTTATTTAAAAATTTGTTGTTCTAATTCAACTATACCGTAGGAATGTAAGACGGAATATTTCCCCTACATTTTTTCCGGAAAATTTTCAACTATTATTTCTGTAAAATAATTTCAACTAATTAAATGGAAATAAAATGTAATCGAGATATAGATATCCCAAATGTTAACGTTTATATTTAAGATGAACTTCTCTTAAGGGCGTTTGTATCAAAAAACATAATCAAATGAGCTTCGATGGCCGCACGGTCTAACGCGCTACTCTAGCATTAGTTTAAACTGACAATGACAAGGAGATCGGGGTTCGATACCATTCGGTTGCACTGAGGGTGGTTTTCTATAAATAGTTTTCCACTTTCACGGGTGCAATTCCTCTAAATTCAACCTTCCTAATTACATATGCGTACAAACTGAGCGGGTAGTAAGCAGCGGTGCTTAAAAAAAGTAATGAAGAAACAAATGAATGCGACCCTTTGTATACCTGTCATGTTCATAAATCATACTTAAATTTTATACTATCAATAAGTTAACTAAAATAATTTTAAGGTTGTCTTGATATTTGTCTCCCCCCCTATCCTCCGTGCTTCCTAACTACCCCTTCCCCCTTTCCTATCCTCTTGCCTCCTTATGATAACCCACTCTTCTCTTAACACACTATATTTTAAAGTATAATAGACTCTAGGTGCCTACTCTACAATATAACCTCTCCATTGTGACGTTATTTGCCACCCTACCATGTTTCCTCTATATTTTTCTAATTTTTACGAATAGTTTCCAATTTATTTTCGTTTGGAATCAAGCACTTCAAAGTTCGGTCGCTGTATTCCCGGCCTGACAAATAATACTATTTACATCCATTCAATAAAGTAAAAGGACAGAAGGAACTACGTATAACATTGTTTTAAATAATCTAAATAAGGAATTTTGATTTAAGGAAGGACACTTACCGTTTATTAAACATATTAATTATCTTTCTAAGACGTTTGTTGACTCTTCTTTATTTACTTTCAACGTCGGCCATGATTGATTTCAACGCATGCGCAGATTTGTCAAACAAGTGAGTGGCGGGTCTCGTGATTGTAAAAGAGGAAACAAGGCAAGATGTAAATAATTCCAAAATAGCGCGCTTTTCAATTCTGACAGATAGAAATAAACATTTAATTTTTTAAGAAAAACATTGTTCACATTCATTGGCATATATTTCAATATTTATATTAAACCTGCATTGTATTTGATTTTGATCTCTAATCCATAGCCAACATTTTATATTTTTGTTTTAATATATTAGTTTTCTCTTTGGATTTGGAAGTAAAGAATAGAACATTTTTTAAATTTGATTTTAGAAGACTTTCGGTAGGAGACTGGGTCTGCTTCTTCGGTGTTGGTCTAACATGGAGCCAAATCTGTGGAGCTCTTAATTTAATTTATTTTTAAAGTAAATTAATGATTGTAAAGTAAAGTTCGAGTAGCAAAATGGAAAGCTAAGTGTATATGCAAGAGCTAGACTGTTTACTTTTTCAAGAATTGTGGACGAGTTAACATTAATAAAGTGAAACCAATTTCTTAAGCTGGTGTTTTTTCAGCATGGACTAATTCATGGGTGAGGTCAAGCCAACTCTTCAACTTTAAAGTAATATGATTTTTTTTTCTTTTATCAAATATCAGAATTCATCTAAGAACTTTCAGAAAGACTATCTAATTCAGATAATTAATTAACATTTTATTTTATGTCTAAATAATAATTTTATTGATTTTTTTCTCTTCTTCTTTTTGTCTCAACAATACTATTTTATTTTGTCAAATTATAATTATAACTATCCGGAATTCCATAGGTAGGATTGGGATGTGGTAAAAAAGAAAACAATAATAAACCCACAAAAGTTCCAATAATTGTTATTTTTATACATTTATTTTTATTGTAGTTTAAATTACATTATATTTCAACAATACATTTTTATTTAAATTGCTCATGTTTTATTTTAAGTACTCCCCGTGGGTCTTGAGTATTGAGAGTCGTCGTGCCACTGTCTGAATTAGCCGAGATAAATGTTTTTTTTATTATTAATATTTTTTTCTCCTAGATCCAAGGAGTGGCGCCCAACAAATAGCAAAATTTTTATACATCTTGACATTAACTGTTGTTATATAAACAAGATTCAGAAGACACTGATAAAAGACACAAAGTAAATTATAATTTATATAAATACTTTATTTTAAAAAAACCCATCACACTGAGGAAAATTTTCAGGAAATTTTCCAAAAAATGTTCATCTCTACTATACCGATAAAAAGTATTCAAGAACTGTTGATATTACCATGCGTATAAAAACACACAACTAAACCCATTTACTAAAGCAATTAGTTGTTTATTTTAGACAAAAAAGTTTTTCTTTCTTATAAAAATTTAGAAAAATATATGGACTTTAACACATATGCCTTTTAACCCCACCATAAGGTGTAAGAAACGTGAACTGCATGCAATATTTTAACAGTTTTTATATCAACACTTTTTTTTGTCAAAATAAATCAAATATTGCTACAGTACAAACATAGAGTTTAATTTTCTTCCCACGGTGATATCAACATTTGTTGAATATCTGTCATGGATGTCCTGAAATTTAATGACAACCTTTTCTCTTTATTTAAAAAGTTTCTCATCTAATACTACTATGCTCATGACAGATATTCAACAATTGTTGATATCAACACGTAAAGAAAATTAAACTCTATATGTTTTCTACTGGAGCAATATTAGATTTATTAGGGCAAAACATTTTTTTAAACATAAAAACTGCAAATATACTGCCCCTAAATTGCGGTATCTTCACTCCCACCTTAAAGGGACCACCTACATTTATGTATGTACTATAAAATTTACAGTTCAGGTGAGAAAGGTAGGCATTTTAGTTTATTTAATTGTTTTTACGTGTTTTTTAATGCATCTTTTTATTATGTATGTTATATTTTCCATTTTTCTATATATATATATATATATATCCTTTTTTTCACATTCCCAATTTTCAATTAGTTTCTATTTTCAAATAATTACAGAATTTTCACATTAAAAAAAACTCTTCGCGACCCACCAATAAAATATTCTCTCCGACCCACAGTTGTAGAACTACCGATCTAGAAGAAGGGGTGTTAAAAAATAAAACTCTATGTACCTGGTCAGGACTCGAACCACAACCTACCCTTAACTGTTAAATCAAGAGAATAGGGGAGCCTGACGTTTATTCCGTGAATCTCATATATCGAATGAGCTAACCTGGGATTTAGCCAACCATTCATTTAATACACTTGATGTCACTTTTTTTTTTTTTTAAAGGAACTATTTAAAGATCAAAGTCCTCTTTTTCGTTTCCATGGAAACCTAATGAAGGCGGAGTAAGCACGTCATTTGTTTAGCGTAATGAGAGTAGAACAGTATATTACTATTTGNCTCTATCCTATATTGATTGCATACACTACGGCATGCTGACCCATCAACGTCCGTCAAAATGAACAGTGCCCCCCCCTCCCCTTCCAACACCCCCCTCCTCATTTACTCTTCGAGCTATTTATATAGTAATTACTGAAATTCTAATCTACTTGTTGTTACCCATTGTGTAGTCCAGTGGTATTCAAACTTTTTTTTTTGTTCGCGTAACCCCTAAATATAATCTCTTTTCAAATTTATACCTCCAAATTTGTTGGTGAATAATACAAGTTATACATATCATATTATTTACCTATAATTAAAATAAAACAAATAACATCCAAACTAGTATATATATAAATTATAAGTTTTGAATTCTTTTTTACGTTTTAGTGTCCAATCTTTTAATATATATATTTATCTTTTTTACATTTTCAACACTGAAGGGATTATTCGCCGCTACGTTTTTTTTACTTTCTTATATAAAGAAGATATTTTAACCTAGAAAAAAATTGACCTTGAGATTAGAATGGTATTTGGCGTTTTATGTGGCCCCCACAGACTCCGAATAAAATAAAATATAGGCCTATGTTCAAGAGTATCTCTCTTTGTCACGATTCGCTGATTTGACGGTTATAAATTGTGACTATACCCAGATTATCTGACAGCCGCCTCTTGTCGATACGACGCTGAAGATAAAAGTAAATTGTTTGTGCCTACTTTACAACTATACTATGACATAATCGCATGTGTACAATATTTATATTAATAATAAGCGCATATGAAGTCATGGGGCTACTGTAGAAGATTACGCCTTACACTACATAATAACTCCTAGCTCTTGGCTATTTACTAATTGGTTTGCAGAATTGACACGTATATAAATATTAAATATATCTGTCACAACAATTTCGAGTCGAACCTGGATCACCCAGACTTATATCTGACAACTATATATTACCCGCCCCGGTGGCGTAGTTAGCTAACGCGCTAGTCGTGTTGAGCTAGACCACCGAGGACGGGGAGATCGAGGTTCGAATCTCAGCCGGGTGAACCGGGGGTGGTTTTCCCTAAATAGTTTTCAACTCTCCCACCACGAAAATGCGGGTTCACTTCCTCTAAATTCAACCTTCCCAATTCCTAGCCCATTAGTGTAATTAGTACTTAAAGCGTATAACACGAACGGGTAGTTAGACGCGGTGCTAAATAAAAAAAACTAGGTCTTTTAGTTTTATCGTGAATTACGAGATCTTTATTTTATTAGCACCACGTCTTACTACCCGTCCGGGTTATACGCTTATGTACTAATTACATTAATGGGTTAGGGATTAGGAAGGATTAATTTAGAGGAAGTGCACCCTCTCTTGCGTGGAGGGGGGGAGTGGGAAACTATTTAGGAAAAACCACTGTCAGTGCACCCGAATGGGATAGAACTCCGATATCCCCGTCTTCGTAAGTCTAGTCCAACACAAGATTAGCGCGTTAGACCACGGAGCCACCGAAGCGGTGAGGTTTTGATTAATATAATGTAATTAATGTAATTATTTGACACACAAGTCACATTAGCTCAAAAATTGAGAATATATTTACTTTTTAGGGAGTCTTTCAGTCCAATTAAAAGATTAAAAGCTCGCGTTAAACCTCGTAATTAATGTAGAAATAAGTCAAGAGCAGATTAGGCATTTTTTTTCTTATTTTAAAAACACGTTTACATTGCCCCCTCCCCCCCACCTTTTTTTTTATAAAAAGGGTTCATTACAATGCTCTAGATTTTTAAATAACACTTGAGTTATTGAGGTTAAAACCACATTTTTAAGACCAGATTGCATAGTCTTGTTATAAAAAAAGACTGGATCATAAAAACAAATTAAAAATTTTTATTATAAAATTAGATATATAAATTACTTTACATGCTTCGGTGGCCGCATGGTCTAACGCGCTACTCTCTCAGTAGATTAGACTGCCGATGACGGGGCCGGTTCGAATCTAGGTCGGGTGTACTTGGGAAGATTTTCCGAAATTTATTTCCACTCTCCCTCCACGCAAATGTGGGTACACTTCCTTTAGATATAACCTCGCAAATGCCTCAAACTATTGGCGTAATTAGTACATGAGCATATAACCCAAACGGGTAGTAAGACGCGGTGATAAAAAGGAGTCCAGACAAATGGTATCAGCGACATTTCGTACCACCCTACCTGGATAGTAAATAGCGGTGAGAACGTTAAAATTTCAGTTAGTATAGGTTAAATAATGATTTAGGTTAGATAAGGTTAAGTTAGGTTAAGTTAGGTCAGCCTAGGTTTGGTTAGGTTAGGTTAAGTTAGATTTCAAATACTTGAAACGCTCCCCTACGCCATTCTCCTTTGCGATATTAACTAGAAAATGAGACCCTCCTCGGTGGCGTAGTTAGCTAACGCGCTAGTGGTTGTTGAGCTAGCTGCTGAGGACGGGGAGATCTAGGTTCAAATCCTGGTTGGGTGAACCGGGGGTGGTTTTTTCTATTTTTTCCACTCTCCTTCCATGGAAATGCAGGTTCACTTCCTCTAAATTCAACCCAGAGGTATCTTACACACTAATTAAATTAAATTCGCCTGAATGAATTTAAAACTAAAGCTTGGTAAACCATCCCATCAAGTGGAACCATTTATCGCATCGTAAATATTTAAAGTCATTAGTAAATCCTTCTCACGTAGCCATCCTTCTGAGTGGTACAAAATGTCGCTGGTAAACTTTGTCAAGTATTCGATAAAAATGTTTTTAAATAATTTAAAATATCTTAAGAAGAATGTAACTTGATGATTAGTTTTGTTTATTTCTCTTTCTTTTTTGTTCTAGGTCAAAAATTTGAGAAGAATGTTCCGGTGGTTTGATGTTTAGGGCGGTTGACCATAACTCTGTGTACTTCTGGTTGAAGGTATTTAATCTTTGTACACATATTATTATTGATATTATGGCGACAAAATTTAGTTACAATGTTCTTAAAATACTAATGATATTCAAAAAATGAAAATATCCATATCTATTAATTCAGTAAAATATTATTTATAGTAAAATTCACTAAAATTTTATCTTTATTGTCATAGGAAAAAACAGTTTAAAAGGATACTTATATCTATATATATATATATATAGTGCTGGTATTTTAAACATTTTAACTAAACTTCATTGTCAAAATATGAGTATCTGACTAAGGAAAAAAGTTATTAAAGTTAATTTATCAACATATTTATCCTACCATCCAATTAATGAAAAAAATAATATACTACCTAAGACGAAATTAAAAATACCACATTACCTACAACATCGCCTGGATAATTAGAGGACTTACAAACTAACTTAACCTAGGACAGTACGTCTAATATTATACACCCAGCCCTAGATCCAGGATATTTACTAATTGGATAGCAAGACTTACAAACTAACTTAACCTAGGACAGTACGTCTAATATTATACACCCAACCCTAGATCCAGGATATTTACTAATTGTATAGCAGGACTTACAAACTAACTTAACCTAGGACAGTACGTCTAATACTACACACCCAGTCCTAGCTCCTAGATATTTACTAGTTGGATAACAGGACTTACAAACTAGCTTAAACTAAGACAGTACTTCTAATACTACACACTCAGGTATTTATTATTGTGGTATTATTACTAACAAACTACCTTAACCTTACAACTAATTACTAATTGAATAGTTGGACGAATCTTGAGACAAAAAGTAAGTATATATTTGCTAACACGTATTTCATAATTGAACTGGGGCACACTATTTTTTTTTTACTAACTTTATTAATTTAAGTTAACATCTAGCACATCCTGTTTTTCACAACGACCTAATATCCATGATTATGTTACCATAATACTGAAACATGTCGGACTGGAGTAATCCAGACATTTTTTCCAGAGCTTGATATTATTATTATTAGAACCGTGTCTTACTACCCGTTCGGGTTGTACGCACTTACGCTAATGTGTAATGGTAGGGTGATTGTGAGATGAAACGAAGGACCTACAGTTTAACGTGGGATCCGAACCACGGTGGAGGCCTGGCATTCCCCACATTCACAAGTTGTGATTAATACACGTCTTGTCAGAGGTGAAGGAAGGGTTTGGTAATCAGATAAATCTGTGCCTGGACCGAGAGGATTGAACCCCGGCCGCCAGCTTGATATTAAAAAGGAGTAATGGGACAAAGACACAGATAAGACTTAGGTTATTCTACATTACATAACCACTTCATTTAATTTGTTTGGCAGATGTTAAACTAATTTTTATTTTTAAATTTAACAATAAATCTGGACTTAAGAACATTGTTCATATCAAGTTATATCGTATACTAGATAGCTGTTGCCCGCGGCTTTGCTCGCGTGGAAGTTGATTATATACAAATACGAAAATATACATATGTATTTACAGATTAATTTAAAATATTACGTTACGTTGATGACCATAACTTGACCTCAGATCAAAAATAATGCAAGTCCGATACAAACTTTCACCCCCTTTTTCATCCCTTATTAAATAAAATTTCCAAAATTCCTGAAACACGTATTTATTTGTTTTACGTCAATAAC
>CABFVZ010000860.1:199769-225622 GCA_902151445.1 Timema monikensis | reverse complement strand
CCTTGACACATCTTCTGTTTCCAGCCAAATCAAAACAGTGCTGCTGTCTACACCTCTCTCAACACATCTTCTGTTTCCAGCCTCATCTAAACAGTGCTGCTATCTATACCTACCTTGACACAGCTTCTGTTTCCAGCCAAATCAAAACAGTGCTGCTATCTACACCTCTCTCAACACAGCTTCTGTTTCCAGCCAAATCAAAACAGTGCTGCTATCTACACCTCCCTTGACACATCTTCTGTTTCCAGCCAAATCAAAACAGTGCTGCTGTCTACACCTCTCTCAACACATCTTCTGTTTCCAGCCTCATCTAAACAGTGCTGCTATCTATACCTACCTTGACACAGCTTCTGTTTCCAGCCAAATCAAAACAGTGCTGCTATCTACACCTCTCTCAACACAGCTTCTGTTTCCAGCCAAATCAAAACAGTGCTGCTATCTACACCTCCCTTGACACATCTTCTGTTTCCAGCCAAATCAAAACAGTGCTGCTGTCTACACCTCTCTCAACACATCTTCTGTTTCCAGCCTCATCTAAACAGTGCTGCTATCTATACCTACCTTGACACAGCTTCTGTTTCCAGCCAAATCAAAACAGTGCTGCTATCTACACCTCTCTCAACACAGCTTCTGTTTCCAGCCATATTGAAACAGTGCTGCTATCTACACCTCCCTTGACACATATTCTGTTTCTAGCCAAATCAAAACAGTGTTGCTATCTACACCAACCAAGTAATAGTACTGTGTTATACACAAACCTCATGCAGAGCAGTATTTGTTTTCTCTCTCCAATGTAACAGTTGTAAGGCGTTTGTGATCGATTGTTTATTTTAAAATGCTTTTTTTTATACACCAAGCTGGACATTAAACTCTTTAATTATCTTCAACGCGAATAAAAGTCTAGAGGATTAAGTTCAAGAGACCCTGACGAGAGGGTTGGGGGAAGAGGGGGGAAGAAGTAAGACTTGAGATGGTATGGGCATGTAATGAGGATGTTGGAGTACATGAGATAGTAGAGGAAGCAAGACTGAGCTGGTATGGACATGTAATGAGGATGGAAAAACAGAGGATGCCAAAGAAAGTGTTTGAAAGGAAGTATTCAGGAAAAAGACCGCTAGGTAGGCCAAGAAAGAGATGGGAGGATCAGATAATAGAAAATGTGCAAGTAGTAGGAGAAGAATGAAAGCCATTAAAGGAGGAAGAATGCCGAAAGGATAGAGGAATACGATGACGATGATGATGATGATGATGAAAAAGTACTTAGCCTATGACTTTAACGTAACAGTTATTTTACATCGGTGAATCTTTATTTAACTACAAGTTTCTTTACCGAATTTTAAAACAAAAACATTTTTCGGGTTTATGGTTCATTTTGAGTGGAAGAAAACTTGGACCATGATGAATATCATCCCTCCTCTCCTAAGAATACCTCTTATCCGCTCCCTCGCCCACTCCATCAAACCTATTCCCTCTTCAAATTTATAAATAAGCTGCTCTAGTAGAAGTAAAACTTTGCCTCGCATTGCACTCCTCTAAAAAAAAAAACAACAACAACACAAATTGCTATTTTCCACTACACGTCCTGCTTATGTAAAGAGATTTTCCAGTTTGGTGAGGAGGCAGTAGAGGAATCAGGATTATGACGAAAGATGTAGCTAGAGGAAGGTCAGCTCAAGGATAAAGGAAGGATAGGAAATGACTCGTATTGATCTTTTCTGTGTGATGCCTTGTGATCGTAAAAAAAAAAAAATTCTAACTCGAGATTTTGACAAATGTAGACATTTTATGACACACTGAAATTAAAAAAAAGTTATTTTTGTAATGCCGTATGTCTGTACCTCACGCTAGAACTGACTATTTTACTGATTGGGCTAAAACTTGATATCTGGGCTTTCCATAAGGTCCTCCTCAAGTGGTTTTCTTGGAATTAGATATCTAACCTTAATTTCAAGGGTAGTTTAATGAAGGGCAAAAAAAAAAAAAATCAATTTTATCGAAATTCGTTCCTAGGATTTTGATTAAATTAAATTTGATATTTATTCACGGTTTATTATTACAAACTAGATGGCAACTCTTATGCTCTCATGAAAATGACTTTGGCGGTACTTTAAATGAGATACATTTTACAATTTTCGTTATTACTCCGCAACTATTTGAGATATGAAATAACTTATCATTGTATAGTTGTAGTATTATTAAAGATAAAACTCTTTTACTTGAAATATATTTTTATAAAACTAATAATTTCTGAGCTGTAAGCAAATATATCAACTTTTCATTTCAAGTATTTGAAAATGAATTTGTATCTTATTCTCTTTGATAGACAAAGATGTTTCTCTTTTCTCAATTTTTCTGAAACAGTGTTCTTAGTTACTAATGCCATAGAGTAAGTAACAGTGATTATTATTTAATTTATGATCTCTGGTGTAATGTTTCTACAACAATGTATATACCTAATTTCGTTTCACAAATCTTACGAGTTTTTAGTAAATGTCTATTTTAATATAAAAGCAAGAGAAAGTCTCTGTGGTGCACCGTAACATTTATTTGATTTCGGGTACATATAAAATGACAAGCAAGATACTTACATCATAACTAAAAGATTAAAAATTACACGATTACAACGCTTTTTTTAATAAACAAATTAATAAAAAAATCGGTTACATAATCAAATTCCCGTTTATCTGTGACTAGATTTAGATTCTATTCCGCTTCTCTTACGATCGCCCTTCTTAAATTCGTGGGCTAGTCCCTCCATTAAAAATACTGAAAGACTATATGAGGTCTACGGTAAACTTTTCTCTTAACCCCCTCGCTCCTGAAACCCCCCCTGAAACGCCCCAAACAACGGTTATATTAACGGTTTTAAACTAAATCCAGTTGAGTGTGTTAGTTGATAGGTCTACATAAACAAACATTAAAATGGATGCAACATCTAATTAAAGTTAAATTTTTTTATCAAACGTTTTCTTAAAAGGAAGCTATGCAAGCCACAACTTAAAAACTAACTTAACCTAAGATTGCATGTCTTATAATATAACTTTATTTTCTTGGCGATGTAAATAAAGCGATAAAAAGTTTTTCGCAGTTTTTGTGTCGAAACTTGATTTTTTTGTAAAAAAAAAATTGAAATAATTCTTCAGTAGAAATATAGAGTTTAATTTTATTCAATAGACTGCCGATGACTGGGAGTTTGAGGTTCGAATCTTTGTCGGATGTACTGAAGGTGGTTTTTTTACAAAATGTTTAACCCGAACGGGATGTAAGACGCTGTGATAAAAATATATCTTCTTCACGTGGTGCTATCAACAGATGTTGAATATTTTGTTCTACACACTCAATCTTAGCTCCTAGATACTTATTAATTGTATAGCAGGACTTACAAACTAACTTAACCTAGGACAGTACGTCTAATACTACTCACCCAGTCCTAGCTCCTAGATATTTACTAATTGGATAACAGGACTTACAAACTAACTTAATCTAGGACAGTACGCCTAATACTACACACCCAGTCCTAGCTCCTAGATATTTACTAATTGGATAACAGGACTCACAAACTAACTTAACCTAGGACAGCACGTCTAATACTACACACCCAGCTCTAGCTCCTAGATAGTTACTAATTGGATAACAGGACTTACAAACTAACTTAATCTAGGACAGTACGCCTAATACTACACACCCAGTCCTAGCTCCTAGATATTTACTAATTGGATAACAGGACTCACAAACTAACTTAACCTAGGACAGNGGGGGGGGGGGGGGGGACCAATGTGCTATTAGTAAATATAGGCATCGCCAGAACCTTCAACTCATAGTAACAGAGCATTTCTACACGTCCATAACAATAATACTTAGCAACGCGTCTTACTACCCGTTCGGGTTATACGTACTTACGCTAATGTGTAATGGTAGGGTAATTGTGAGATGAAAATGGAGGACCTACAGTTTAACGTGGGATCCGAACCACGGTGGAGGCCTGGCCATTCCCACACATTCACAGGTTGTGATTAATACACGTCTTGTCAGAGGTGAAGGAAGGGGTTTGGTAATCGGATAAATCTGTGCCGGGACCGAGGGATGAACCCCGAACCCTCAGCTCAGAAGTCTGACACCTTACCCCTAGACCGCCGGGTCACCTTAGAAGAAGTGAACCCGCATTTGCGTGGAGGGAGAGTGGGATACCATTTTGGAAAAAAAAAACCACCCCCCAAGTTCACCAGAGTGAGATTTGAACCTCGATCTCCCTGTCCTCGGCAGTCTTGCTCGACACGAAACTAGCGCGTTAACTAACTGTGCCACCTAGGTGGGTTACGTCACGTCCATAACAGATTCAGCCTTAAAACCACGAATGAAGAAAGACTCTGAGCTTGAAACATATCTCAGGTGTAGAGTATTGATGTGTTAAGTTAAGGGTAGTGGGATTTTATTGCCTTTTCTAGGTATCATTTATTCTGTATCCTTCCGCATTCTGAACATATATTTTTAACTTTAGTCTATTTTTTTTTATCACCGTGTCTTAATACCTGTTTAGGTTGTACGAATATATGATAATTACTCTAATGGACTGGGTAGGTATCAGAAAGGAAGCATTTTTGAGGTAATTTACCATCATTTGCGTGGAAGGAGAGTGGGAAACTATTTAAGAAAAAATTAATCTTCAATAGACCCGACCGGAATTCCAGTCTAACACGAGAATGACGCCTTAGACCATTCGTCCACAGAAGCAGGTTTAAGTTTAATAGTTAAAGTCAGTGTACGATACCTGTTAAAAAGTAACAAAATATTTCCGCGAGGTGTATGAATGTGTAACTGCTGGTTTTCAAACTTTCATAAAAGGACTAAACTTACAATGAACGAACTATAGCTATATCCCACCCTCATCTCCGCCCTCCCCTAAGACCACCCACCCCTTCCCCTCGAATTTACCACAACGCTTGCGTGTAGAATAAAATATTTTCAATAAATTAGTTATGTAACTTTATCTCAAAAGTTTTTTCTATTATTATTTTTTTTGCGGGGGGGGTCGAATAACTTTGGTCTACTTCATTAATTTCATAGTGTGCCACTATCCATTGGGGGGTGATTGAAAAAGTTGAAACAGTTTTTGAAAGTTACTGGTTCATTAGCGTGAAAGAAGGAAGGTAGAAGAAATTGAGGGGGAGGGGGGATGACAGGGTATAAGTGAGTTTGGAAATAAAGAAGGGGGGGGGGGATTTGCTCTAATTTTAAATCTTCCTAAAAACAGTTTTCAAGTTAAGTAAATATAAATATTAAGGTGTTAAAAATTTAAAAAAAAAGTATTTATTTATCAATTTAAATATAATGAATAATATGTGTGAAAAATCAATTTGATTTTTTTTTAAAAATCTCTTTGATATTTTTTACTGTAGTTAATTTTACACTTTTTTTTTTATCACCCCCATCTTACTACCCGTTCGGATTATCTGCTTATGTACTAATTACTTTAATGTAATAGGGATGAGGAAGGTTGCACTTAGATAAAGTGTACCTGCATTTGCATGAAGAGGAGGGGAAAATCACTTTAGTAAATATAACAGTACACTGGACCGGTATTAAAAAGAAACCCTTACACCCCTAAAAAAAATTGTGAAACTCCCAAAATGAGTATTAAAGTGTGTTCTAGCCATCGCCACTTATTAGATTAAAATTAAAAATTTGAAAAATCTTGTAAATCTAAATTTATTAATTTTTAAAATTTTTTCTCATAAATAGCTTGATAAATAAATAAATTCATTATTTTTTAAACACAACATATGTTTTAATTTTTGTTAGTGGGAATAATATCATTGCATAGCATCATTGCAAATATATTTAATATCTGTGGCTTAACCCACCTCATTGACCACATAGTCTAGGGCGTAACTCTCGCCGATAATGGGGATATCAGGGTTCGAATCTAGTTCAGATGTATTGAGGGTGGTTTTTTTTTTTCTAAGTGGTTTCACACTCTACCTCTGCGCAGATTGAGGGTACAATTTCTCTAAACTAAACCTTCCTCTTCCTTATTAAAATAGCATAATTAGTACATCATATGCGTATAACCCGGACGGGTAGTAAGACGGGGTGATAAAAAAATCGGCTAAACTAATGTATTTTTTAGTTTAAATCTGTAAAGCACATGTTTGTTTTAGATATACGAATTTATCACGACTCTTTATTAATATTTTAAAGTAATTTTTTAGAATTTTAGGACATTTTATGTGTAATTTTTTAATAATTTTTAGGCCATAAAATTCCGTGTCATGTTGATAACTGTATTTTTTTTTATTCATTTAGCACCGCATTTTACTACCCGTCCAAAGGCTATACGCTAAAGTACTAATTACGCTAATAAGCTAGGAATTTGGAAGGTTGAATTTAGAAGAAGTGAACCCGCATTTGCGAACAGGGAGAGTGGAAACCATTTAGGAACCACCATCCCCCCCCCTGTTCAGCTGACTTAAGATTCGAATCTAGATCTCCTTGTCCTCGGCAGTCTAGCTCAACACGAAACTAGCGCGTTAACTAACTACACCACCTAGGTGGGCTTAAACTTTATTATTATTGTTATTTTGTAGGTATTAATAATTAATATATTATACTACTATAAAGCCACATGGCTGACTCACTCACTGACATTAATGTTTACACACTTCCGGATGAGCTAAAAACTTGAAATTTGGCAAACTTGTAGCTTCCAGCCTGTAACCGACGGAAAAATCCCCAAAAGAGAAAAAAAAATTGAATTTTTAACCTCCGAAAAAAAATTCAAAATTTCGGAGCAACTTAAAAGTCGGTGTGGACCTTTCTTTGAAGGTATCTTGTGGCTAAACGGTAAGACCTATCAAAAAACGGCTCTGGAATTACATTAGTTTACATCCACTTTCAAAGAAAACTTACTGGGGGTTTGGGGGCGAAGCCCTCAACGAGCAAAGCGAGTATATACACCAAACGAGACAGCTGCAGATCATATAATTTGACGTACAAATACGTGAAACTAGATCTAGTGATTTTTAAAGCGGTCATAAAAGGGTTTTAATATGAAAATTGGAATTAATAATATATTTCCCGTGTTTACGTCGTCCCCAATAATCACATCATTTGTCGACGTCTGTTTACGTCCAGACAGATTTTTATTGACACAGCGAGTAAGTTTTGGTTGATAATTGACAAGGGAGTAAAATCTATTTAAAGGATACCTAACCCTCCTCCCCAACCCTTCCTCCAACCTCATACATCTTTCTTTCAGGGGATATCGATTATTCAAAGCAGAGGTTTCCAACCTAAAGGTCCCGCGAATAATCCTGCGGGGGGTATTCCGTTAATTTTTTTTTTCCAGTTGGTATTAAAAATATTCACTATTCTAAATTTGCTAGGACGTGTGTGTGGTATATCTTTTACTATCTCTCGAAACCTTGGAGAGAGGAATATTGTGACCGTCAAAAATAAAATTGAATATATAGAATGATAAATACATCACCGTGTTAAGAAAAATTTAAATCATTAGTAAAACTTCTCCTTTAAATTCCCAATAGTAAAAAATACAACAAAAAAACATACAAACACACAAAAAAAGAACTTAAATTGTTGATGGTTTCCTCTAATCTTTTTAAAATTAAATTTTGGGTTGAGTCTCTACTTTCAACAAGGATTATCACATAAGGGTTCTTTAGTACCCTCTTAAACGCAAATTTTGGGTCAATAGTCGACTCTTGTGTACCTCCTATAACCCTCCCCCCTCCACCCCTCTCTCCGGCCTGCGCTACTGACATATTAACATTCAACTAGCATTGGTGGACAACCTGCACAACACGTGTGTATATATTGCAGTATATGTTCCAGGTACAGAGGGAATGGAAAGGGAATGGCGAGGGGTAAGGAGTATACACATACTTCATATATATGACCATAACGCACTCGTGGCTGTTTGAATGCAACTTGACATTCATAGTAGAACGCTCATATCGCAGTTGATACATTGGGGGCAGTATATATATATATATGTGTAGGTGGAACGATTGTTAAGGGTGGTTTCAATGGAAAGTGAGGGTTGCAGGGTGGTTTGAGAGGCTAAGGGACAATCGATACCCCTTTCTACAGAACACGTAAACCCCTGTTCACATATCAAGAGGTTAGTTTCATGACCGTTAACGACGAAATGGTAGTTGGAAGGTCTCGCTTAATGTGGTTTGAACCCACACGAACATTCTTATATCTCTTTACTCTATGGTATGAGGGATTCGAAAGTTCACTGGCCTAACTTACAAAAGTACACCAGCTATCTCTTGAACTATCTAGTTCTATACAGTCCAGTTCATTACAACCTCATCTTGTTTGAATTACTGCTGACGTAAGAGGTCATGGTTTGAATCCTTGTCTAATATATTAAGGGCCGGTATTAATACTCCTGGATAAATACTAATCTGGTAGATAAATATTTATATCTGGTGGATAAGTTAAAAGTGGGTCTTATGACTCCCAGATAAATTGTATTTATCCATCACATTTTTATCGTGAGGTTTAAGTACCTGATAATTTTTTTTCTGGAAGTTAAAATGGTTGTTGCCATAGTGACGCGTTGTTTTTAATGAGGTTCAGCCAATCAGAATCTGTTTTTAGATTAAAATCTTGTTTCACGTGTTTAGTAGGCACAGGCCCAGGCTCTAACTATATAAAGTTAGAACATTTAATTCACACTTTTATATAAACTGACAAGCTATTTGTAGAGTTATATTTATATTAGAACAAACTATCAAAATGTGAGTACAATAAATGAAATTTTGTAAACGTTGTACCCAACTATTGCCCACATTTTGGCAGACACCGAAATTAGTACTTGCAAGACAACCTAGGCTCTGCGCCCATGTGACGCCATCTGTTCACTCGCACTCGTTTAGCCGCCAATATTTAACAAATGTTGAGCGTTGTCGCCACTTGCCAGGTGGTAGCGGTAGCAGCATGGATTATACGCATGCGCGCACCAGTAAAAACAGTACCAACCTTGCGTTTTCTGCATAAAAATATGTTTATCTTACAGATATCTATCTTGCAGATAAATTCAGTTCATAAGATGCGTAAAACATTAAAGTAGCTGATAAATTTTATCTGGTAGATAACTTTAACCTCCCAATAGCAATATTTTACCTAATCTCATAATGATAAAACCCACATTAGTTCAGTTTGGCGGAACATAAAATAGAAAGATTCATCATAGTTTCGAGTTTTGAAAATGTTCTTGTTATTAAAAAATAAAAACCACTAAATAAGGTAACGGTTTTTCAACTTTTTGGCACGAATAAGTAAAAAGTTAAAGAAGGATTTTGCTATTCACGATGGAAGTTACTTTAAAAAAAATCAGTTTCTCAACTGAATGATTTGTTTTAAAAGTCGTTACTGCCTCCCCTACCCCTCCCTTAATAGATTTATACAAAGTCCCTCCATCTTCCTCAAAGAAAGGGGGTCGAAAGTTTAAATTGGTAAATTCCCGATAGTTCCTAATGGGTCACGAGTTTGGATCCTCGATACGCAAAGGAATTAATCGATTAAATAAAGGCATTTTAAAACTCTTGAGATGTTCGTTGACTTTTGTTATGTGTCGATATTTCTGAGGAAAAAAAAAAGAAAAAAAAAGATATGGCCATGTTAAAAACATGAACAATCCATTTATCTTGAAAGGTAGCAGTTATACCTTGATCATTTACACTATGGTCCTATCATAAAGTTATACCATAGTGGAAACCGTTAAGTTAAGCTTTCTACCTCTCAGAATAAATGAAGTATCCAATCAAATTTTAATAAAAATTAATCCTTATATAAAATACGACCTTTTTTTTTGCGTACAGCATTGATAATATTTTAATACAATAATATTTTTAAAATATATAATAGATATTAATAATAGCAATAAAATATTATAACTTCTGATTACATGACCTTGAATGCGTGAATGATGCATATGATGATCCAACTAAACACACATGCACAACTATAATTCAAAATGGTGCCTTCGTGAGTTAAATATCCCCAGTAAATAACGTTCGTCTCATACATTATATCTAAAGTACAGATAAGCTGTAAATATTTACTAGACTTTTTTTTAAATAAATTATCTAGGTAAATTCTTTTTATATAGATAAACGAAAGCTTGTGAGACTTTGATACATTTTAATTGCGACAAAACATTACGAGACTATTTATTTTAACAACCATCGCGTGAGATGGTTAAATAAGAGCAGGGTGAAAAAAAAACACACACACATATACTTGAATTTATTATCTGCCAACAAAACAGTTTGAGAATTGAGATAAATACTAAAATAAACAGCTGAGAGTTATAAAGGTGAGTCCACCCTTTTATACAAAACCCTCCCTCCCCCCCTCCTCACCTCAACCCCTATTTTAAATATACGATTCTGGTCTCGTAGTCAAGTTCTGAATGTGTCGTCTGGAGTCTTGGAGGATAAAGTACGGAGTGAAGTAGATAATATATTATTTACTTGGTGTCAACTTTAAGGTACGGGTCAAGGAAGATATAAAGAGGAAGGAGAAACAATTCTATACGTACAGTGGCCCCATGGCTTCTTTGGTGCTGACTGACAGCTCACAGCTGATAGTTAAAAGCTTTGAAAAGTTACCAGACCAAATTATGTATCCCTACGCTGAACCATATGATCTGCAAAAACATGTATTTAGCAGCTGTCACTTCTGACAGTCAAGATTTAGGTATATACCTAAATCTTGACTGTCAGAAGTCAGCTGTGAGCTGTCAGTCAGCACCAAAGAAGCCATGGGGCTACTGTAGTATCGAATTAAGGCAGAGTCCAGAAAGACAATTTTATAGCGGTATTCTTTAAAATTTAAAAAAAAATTACACCTGGACACAGGATGATGCCTGGATAGTTTAGGGGTTTGAGCACTAGCGTATAGAGTCAAAGGTCTCTAGTTCTATTCCAGAGTACAGGTGTCATTTTAAATTTTAAAGATAATAATATTTAGCACCGCGTCTTACTACCCGTTCGGAATATACGCTTTAAGTACTAATTACACTAATGGATTAGGAAGGTTTAATTAGAGGAAGTGAACCCGCATTTGCGTGGAGGGAGAGTGGAAAACTATTTAGGAAAAACAGCTCACAGTTTCACCCGACCGAGATTCGAACCTCGATCTCCCCGTCCTCAGCAGTCGAGCTCAACACGACAAGCGCGTTAGCCAACTATGCCACTGAGGTGGGTTTTAATTTTAAAGAATATGAAATTTAAATGCGACTATGACCGTAACTAACAAATATAATAGCTTTTCTATTGAATCCATCATGATATGAGCATTCGTACAGAATATTTAGCAGAATAAAGCAGAGTTTAAGATGGCTGCGTTCTCTCTGACAGCCTGTGATCTTAATTTATCACTCATATGTAGACGACAATTTCCACATCCATCACAGACTCGGCCTTAAAATATGAGTGAAGAATGTCCCTGAGCACGGAACGATTACTGGACAGCTCAGTGGTTTGAGCATTGGCGTACTAAACCAAAGGTCCCTGGTTCGATTCATTTGTTCAAATGTAGTTAAGTATCTAATTTAAAGAATAAAATCATTAAAGCAATTTCTGAAATATTTTAAACATTTAAATATCACTCTTCAGTAAATTGACAAAATCAATATTTTAATTTAAAAAAAAAGCTTACTCTATTATTAATTATCAATCCTTCAGCATCTTTTTTTAAATATTAAAGTTCAAAAGTCAATAACCCTTAATTTTTGAACTAAAATAAAACCATCAATTAATTTTTGAGGTTAGGCCTTACAACATTTAAATATAAAATCCAAATGAAGTATATCAAATTATTATTATTAACACCGCGTCTTACTACCCGTTCGGGTTGTTCGCCCTTACGCTAATGTGAAAATGGTAGGGTGATTGTGATATGAAATGTAGGACCTACAGTTTAACGTGGGATCCGAACCACGGTGGGAGGCCTGGCATTCAACACATTTACAAGTTGTGATTAATACACGTCTTGTCAGAGGTGAAGGAAGGGTTTGGTAGTCAGATAAATCTGTGCCGGGACCGAGGATTGAGCCCCGGACCCCTAGACCGCCAGGTCACCCGCTATCAAACTGTTTCGGCTGTAGCGCTAGCTACAGACAGACAGACAGACATTATTGTAAGAGATAATTATGTGTTTTTGAGGGCAGACACATCATCAAGACACATAATAATATTGAGGTAACACTTTTCTCATTACAATACTGTCTCTATACAAGAGATTCAAAAGATTTTTAAGTCATAGCTTGACTACGACCTATGCTCTAAGGAACTAAACCCACTTCGGTGGCCACGTGGTCTAACGCGATACTCTCGCAGTAGACTAGACTTTTCATGACGGAGAGATCGAGGTTCGAATCTAAGTCGGGTGTACTTAGGTTAGGAGCNGGTGATATCAACAGTTGTTGAATATCTGTCCTAAGCATAGTGACATTCGATGAGAAACTTTTTAAATGAAGAGAAAAAGTTGTCATTAAATTCCAGGACACCATTGACAGATATTCAACAACTGTTGATATCACCGTGTGAAAAAAAATTAAACTCTAGGTCTCTACTGGAGAAATATTTGATTTATCTTGACCAAAAATAAAAGTGTTGGTATGAAAATTGCAAAAATACTACCCTCTTCTCACGTCCACTATATCCCCACCTCAATCAAACCTGCTTCATATTTGTATTACTATATACCCTCCATTCTGTATCCTCCCAGATAGGAACGAAGCTTCAGATACACAAAATAAGACTATTTCGAGATTTGTTTAGCATGGAGGGTGAAGGTAGTCCTAGGGGGTAGTAGGATGATTACCACGTGACCACATATCTCGACCAACCAAGTGGTACGTGACTCCCTCTAACCCCCGCGTCTTTTTTTGTGACTGTAACGCGTCCAGACGTGACACAACTGACNAAATATACATTTTTGAGAGACTTACTTACATTTAATTACTTTATGGCATTAGAGAATTAAAACAAGTATATCTCTGTACAGCTAAAGCTCACAAAATTGTATTAAAATATTTTCCAATATCTCCTAAACTATTGGTTTTATAAAAGCATATTTCAAATAAAAGTTATTTTATTTTTAATAGTGCTACGATTTTGCAATGATAAGTTATTTAGTATCTTAAATAGTTGCGGAGCTATGGAAATTTCTGCCTCTGTAAAGTAACCTAAAAGTCATTTTCGTGGGAAAATGAAAATTGCTATTTTGTTTATAGTCTTAATAAACTCCTAGATAAAAATTTTAATCAAAATTGTTAAAGCCAATTTTGAGAAAATCGCTTTTTTCTCTTTTCGCCCTTAGTTAAAGTTATCTTAATATTAGGGTTAAACAGACACACAGACAGACGACATTGCAAAAAACACTTTTTAGGGTTCGAGGGCTCATTAAACGTCAATATTCATCAACATTTGAGGTTAGATTTTTTTTTACGGTCGCAATACTTTACCTATAGTGTTCGAAAAGTTAATATATAATATATATTTGCGTTTAGCTTGAAAATTATTGGTTTTATAAAAATATAATTCAAATAAAATATTTGTACAGTAAATATACCTAAATATTTGCCATGATAAGTAATTTCATATCTCAAATAGTTTCGGAGATGTGATAAAAAACTAGAATTTACGCATCAGACTGGAACCCTTAATGTCATTTCGCTAAAAAAAAATGAGAGTAGCCATTTTGTTAATATTGATCAATGCTTATAAATGAAGTTTATTCAAAATCGTTACAGCCGATTTTGAGAAAAGTGATTTTTTCTCTTTTTATCCTTCAGTAAACTACCCTAAATTTTAAGGTTGGATATACAATTCTATAAACCCCTCGGGGCAACCCTATGAAAACCCTATATACCAAGTTTTAGCCCAATCGGTAAAATAGTTTAGGATCTACTCAGAGGTACAGACAGACGGATATTCAAAAATCACTTTTTCGGATTCAGGGGTCATGAAACGTCGAAAATCATCTAAATCTTAAGTTCGATTTTTTTTGACGATCACAATACTTTCACGACCTGTAAAAAGATTAACTATAATAATGAAAACTATTTCGTTACATTTCAAACATTTATTTTAACGAGACTACAACCTGCTTCGGTGGCCAGATGATCTAAGGTGTTATTTTCGAAGTAGATTATACTGCCGATGAAAGGCGGCTGATTGAGGTTTGAATCTGGGTCGGATGTAGGGCCTACTGAGGATGGTTTATCAAAATGATTTTTTAACTCTCCCTACATGCAAATGAGGTTACGGTTCCTCTAAATATAACCTTCCACATCCCTAAAAGTATTAACGTAATTAGTAGTACACAAGCGTATAACCTGAATGGGTGGTAAGACGCGGTGCCAGAAAAAAAAAACATGACCACTTTATCGACTCTAATGGGTCTATAAAGGTTACACATACAACAAATAATAATTTCAGCAGCGCAATACAGAAACGTATCTTCGCCTTGTTTATATAGGGTCTAATTATTTGATGCCTGTTTGAATCTTCATCATGATTTGATTATATTAATTTCAATTTCCTGAGGAAAAAACATACATTCAGTCAAACGTTGCTAATTCGAAGCTGAAGGAAGGGGCCACTAGAAAAATTTGAATAAGTTAAGTTTTTATTTGGGCTAAATAAATAACATCATACATCAATTCGGCGAAGTAAAATACAATCCTCTACACCCCATACGTATAATATTATTCTGTCTTCCATAGCAATATGTATAGTCCAGACTACTGTATTTACAATTTTTCAAAAAAGCTAAAAGTCTTTTATGGTTTTTGGAATTAATACTCTTGAGTTGGAGTAAACTCTTCTAGTTTGAGCGCCTGGAAAATAGAGGTTCTTACATTGTATTGTCCCTCAACATTCCATCTTAACTCTTCGGTGTGGTCCATGGCCTGTGTAGATGCTGGAATTGGCTTCTCCGGAAGTTCCATCTGTTCTCCTTCTTCATCTGAAGAACTGTCTTTTAGGCCTATAATGTTCAAAATGTCTGCATTTCAAAGTTCACCGCAAATTGTTAAGTTCTCATCAAAGTTCGCAAAATCCTCATAAGGAACACAAAACACAAAACTGTAGTGCCCCTGCACACAGAGAGCCTGTTATCCGCGCGGAAACAGTTGCGCAGTAAAAGTGTTTCCTACGCGAGGTTTCAGGCTGATTTTCGTCTTCTTCAAGGCAATTTTACTTCGAATTAAACCAAATAAGTTCGAATTACATGTGATTTTTAACATTGTTTTAATATAAGGTTCAAGGAACCAAGGGGAAAGTTCGAATCAAACATGAATTTTAATTATAATATAAGTTCGAATTATCCAAGTTCGACTGTATTTCAATCCAAGATTTTAAAATTCTACATCATGTCACAACTTAATATCCTCTTAGGTGACCTGGCGGTCTAGGGGTAAGGTGTCAGACTTCTGTGCTGGCGGCCGGGGTTCAATCCTCGGTCCCGGCACAGATTTATCTGATTACCAAACCCTTCCTTCACCTCTGACAAGACATCTTGTGAATGTGGGGAATGCCAGGCCTCCACCGTGGTTCGGATTCCACGTTAAACTGTAGGTCCTCCATTTCATCTCACAATCACCCTACCATTACACATTACCGTAAGTGCGTATAACCCGAACGGGTAGTAAGACGCGGTGCTAATAATAATAATAATAATTATTATTATTATTATTATTATTACAACGCTATTGGGTTTAGCGAAGAGGAAGGCTATCAGAACTGAGATTCTAATCCAAATCTCCTCATCATCGAAAGTCTTAGTCTACTATAGGGTGACCCTATTTAAAAAAAAAAAAAGAAGAGACATTTTGACTTTTTTTCCTGACTTAAAAAAAAAGAGAAAAAAAAACGCGGCACATGTGGTTCGTTCTACATAAAAATTCAATAGTACACAATTAGTATATAGAATAATTGAACAAGTTATTTTCCACTTGAAATAAAAAAAACAACAGAAGTGTATTAAAGAGTTTTAACATTGTCTTTAACATTTTATTATTATTATTAGCACCGCGTCTTACTACCCATTCGGGTTATACGCACTTACGCTAATGTGTAATGGTAGGGTGATTGTGAGATGAAATGCAGGACCTACAGTTTAACGTGGAATCCGAACCACGGTGGAGGCCTGGCATTCCCCACATTCACAAGATGTCTTGTCAGAGGTGAAGGAAGGGTTTGGCAATCAGATAAATCTTTGCCGGGACCGAGGATTGAACCCTGGCCGCCAGCATAGAAGTCCGACACCTTACCCCTAGACCACCAGGTCACCGTTTAACATTTTAATAGTTTTTCACAATTTAAAGATTCTACTGCTAGAAAGAAATCAGCATACCATACAAAGAATTTACTTCTCGGAGCAAACAGAGCTTACAAACAAAAAACGAACAATTTTTTACAACTTTTTATTTATTCAAACAACTGATGAATCAGTGCTACCACACGTTGCCGATTTAATCAAACTTTTATATTTGTCTAATAAGGTTCTTCCAATAAGCATTGGACTGTAGTAGCTTTTCTAGCTGTAATAAAAGGTTCTTCTAATAACCATTGGACTGTAGTAGCTTTTCTAGCTGTCAGATTGTATGAATATTGGACTGTAATTTATACCATGTGTTTGTTCATTTATGATTACAGATGTTGTCGTACGAGGTCATAATTATTATAATCCATTCATAAGTACATAATGACTGAAGATTTGATGTATAAAGAAGCTGCAATACTGAAACATTAAAAACTATCATATTAAGAATTTGAAAAACTAATGTCTTAATATTAAGTGGAAATTACATTTTTAGGATAATTGTTGATTGGTATCAATCTACATTATGGGGTCTTAAAGTTTTTGGTGAAAATAGAAGAACAAATAATGTTCTGTCTCAAATTAGTGCAAATGGATTTAAAGTACAGGCTTTCCAAACAGTGTTTTTTTTTTAAATTTCAGGTAAATGTCACCAAAATACTACCACCTTATTTTAAGTTAATGCCACCAAAATATTGATTATGCATTTTAGGTAAATACATTTCTTAAATATATTGCTATCTTATTTCATATAAATTCATCAAAACTAAATGTTTAAAAAATACTGCTAATTTATTTCAAATAAATGTAAAAAACAAATGCTAGTGCATTTCAGGTAAATGCGTTGGAAATAATGCTTACATATCTCATGTCGTCCTATTTAAATAGGTCTAACATATTTTAAATAATACACACCATGTATATTATTGAATAAAGATATAAACGCTGCTTTTAAAGGTAATTGAAATTATATATCTATAAATATTAACTTTATTATATTTTTGTTATAATCAAAATTACAATACAATAATATCACGTAGATAATTTTCCTCTTACATAATTATGCCATTGTATAAACTGTGTTGAGTAAGATAATTTCATATTAAAATTATTAAAAATTTTAATTCACATTTTATTGGTTAAGACTGTGGCCCACATAATTATGCATATATTCACTTAAATCAAGTTATTTATTTTATATTGTTTTGTCACCTTTCAAAGACCATGTACTATTATTCGAATATACTATTTTAAATTATTATGCATTCATGTTTATATAAGAGTTTGATTATATATATAACTATTGTAATATTTGTTTGACTAAAATTTTAAATCTACAAGGTGGGGCGGAAATTGTTGACACATTTAATAACATTTAATCTTTACTATTTTAACTACTAAAGGCTTCAAGTTAAACTTAAAATATCAACAAAAAAAATGACAATTTTTCACATATCCTTGACTTATTTATGTTTAAACAACGTCTCTAAGACGTCCACCATTATATGTAATACATTGTTGTATATGCTTCTAGAAATTTAACATGTTTTTGCGCAATGTTTCTTGTCTAGTTAATTCAATTTCCACCACAATTTGTTTCTTTAAGTTATTAATTCTGTCAACACTTTCTTCCCCACCCTGTATAACAACACACAAACACACACCCAAGCGAATAACATTTCAACTTCATTATATTAATATTTTGTTTTAAGACTATCAATAAGTGTGTTTATAACTAGAAATACATAAAATATTGTTTTAAAATATTCAAGAGGTGAATCTAGTTACAATTTTCTTATGATAAATTTGTATTTTTTTAAATTTTCAACAAATGTATTTAAACTTCTTGTATTTTCCTAGCTTCTTTTTTATTTTTATTGCAACTTAAATTACTTTTTTTTATCACGAATTAAATTTATTTAAAAAAATTTTGATCAATATTAACTTGGAAGTCTAGCTAAATCTTAGTTTGAGCTTTTATAAAGTTAACCTAACTGTAATCACTATATTCATTCATGAACAGAAATCACTTTAAACTACTTTACAGTATCTATAATTCAGTTAAATGATTTTATAATTTACAAATTGTTAATTTATTATTTTAAATTGTTAATATCTATAGTGACTTCTAGATTTACATTGAATAAAAATTAACATTTATATTTATTTTGTAAGTCTACCGCAAGTGTAATTTTCATAGCGTTTCTGGCTTGACTATACTTTTTTGAACTTAGGCTGTGATTATTAATAAAATATTTTAGTTGTAATGATTATTATAGAATTAAAATTATATAAGAAATGAAGTTTTCCATTGATTAAATCTGTATATAACAGTTTAATCAACAATATCTGTAATCGATTAAAAGCGTAGAAGGGGTAAACTTTCAAAATGTTTTATTTTGGTAAATACAATTATATTTCTTGCAGTGAATATAATTGACTAACAATGAACTATTTGTTTTAATAATAGAAGTCATAGCAAATTAATGTGTAGCAAATTTTATTTTGCAGTGAAAATTTTTTTTACATACATAAAAAAAACATACATGTATGAAAGTTAAAAAAAAAATGCCATCGATATCTCTTACTTACTCATTATAAACGTAAATTCTGAGATTTTAAAAATAATTCAAACAAGTCCAACCCTTGAATAATAAAAATCTAATAAGAACGGTAGCCAATAAAATCAAAGCATTAGAATTTAAGATTGGCTAATGAATACATTCGATTTATAAACCAAATTAACACTGGAGAACTAATTAAATTTTTTTTTTCAAGCTATGTATCGGAAAATTATATTTTTTTAAACAAAATAGTAAATAATCTTGGTTATAAAAAATAGCATTAAAACTTATTTGGATTTAAAGTATACTCAATTTCTATAATCACACGAATAATTTAAAAAAGTTGATTATAATTATTCAGCCACCACATTGTCATAATAAAATAATTTATGACTATGTTTGGGATTATATACATTGAAACGTTGTTGTAAACATATTTGATAAGAGGTGACGTTACGTTATTTGACAGCTATATAATAATTTAACCATTAATCACAACTGGTGAATATGTGGAATGCCAGGCCTCCACCGTGGTTCGGATTCCACCTTAAACTGTAGGTCCTCCATTTCATCTCGCAATCACCCTACCGTTGCATCATTAGTGTGAGTGCGTATAACCCGAACGGGTAGTAAGACGCGGTGCTAATAATAATAATAATAATAATAATAATAATAATAATAATAGTAATTTAACCATGGAAAAATACTGCTGTAAATTCCTTTTGTGATAAAATCCATTGATCAAATTCAAATTTTAACTATGGTAAATACAACTAGAATATAAAAGTTTCAAATAGCTATTTGTTAACACCAATACATGCCATGCAAAGCATGTTGTGTTCAAATCTCGCCACCACCGATTACTTTTTTTTTTAAAGATTAAATTATTTTGACATAGCCTAAGCAAATTTTTATTCATTTGGTTATTTATCGTCAATTGAAGGCGGTGAAATTTTTTTCATCTACTCCTTAATTACATTATTGTTTGTTGACTGAGACGAAATTACCAAACCAAGAATATAAATAAGATCCTTCAAATACTTTAGGCAAATGTTTGTTTAAGTGACTTTTGAAGGAAGGAGGATTTTACTGCCATCTATTGATGCTTATTAAAAGATGTTAGTAAACCATTTTGATAATAGCTCGTGTTACGTAATTTGGCAGCTATATAATAACTTAAACGCGGATAGATAATGTTGTAAATTCCTTTTATGAGATAAATAAATTTATTCATTGTTGTCAATATTTGGAAAATAGCAGGTACTAATTAGGTTTCTATATTAAAATTGACAAATATTTGGTCCTACACATTGTTCCATAAACGTCCGTTCTAATATACAAACTATATATTGGCAAAGGAATACTAACCGGAAAACGCCAAAGGTGCGCCAACATTATTTACTTTAAATATTTCTAACTCGTAAAATCGATCGAAAACGAGCTACTTCCCTATAAACTTGAAATCATAATTTTACTAGTCCAATCAAATTTAAAGTTTAATTATAAGAAATACACCTAAGTTATTTATCAATTCAAATAGCTTATGATTAAGACACTGACAAGTAATGCGAGGGTTCCTGTGTTCAAATCTCGTCACCTCCATTATTATTTTTTGCTTAAACAGTAAAGTGTTTTGGTATAACCAAACCGTATTTCTATTAATTTTTGTCTGGATAGCTTCTCGACCGTTGGGGTGCGGTGAGATCATTTCATTTAATCGAAGTTTTTATTTAGACGAAATAAGCAAACTGAAGACAAGAATTGGATTCCTTATATACTTTTGGCAACAGTTTATGACAGTGAGTTCTGGAGGGGCGATTTTACTGCCATCTTTGGATGCTCATTGAAACGTTGAGGTAAACCTTTTTGATTATAGATGGTGCTACGTTATTCAGCGGCTAAATAATAACTTAAACGCGGATAAATATTGTTGGGAATTCCTTTTATGTTAAAAATACATTGCCTTACTGTTGTAAGTTATTAAAAAATGTCTATTGTCGTTTTAATCTAAGTTTATGTCGGATAATGTTTGAGAGCCTCTCCGGGCCTGGTGTTCCTTAACTGTACATACGAAATGAATGTGTTATATGTAAATATCTCTTCAGGGTTACAAAATTAAATACATTCTTAAAAAAACAGTATTATTTATGTTTTTATATCGAAATTGATAAATATTTGGTCCTACGCATTGTTCCACAAACCTCCTTATAAAAAAAAAAACTATATCTTGGAAAAGGAATACTAACCGGAAAACGCCAAAGGTGCGCCAAAATCATTTACAATCTGGTCAACACATACTTTAAAGATTTCTAACTCGTAAAATCGATCGAAAACGAGCTACTTCCCTATAAACTTGAACTCAGAAATTTTACAAGTCCAGATCAAATTCAAAGTTTAATTATGAGAAATACACCTATAATATTCAACAACTCAAATAGCTAATGGGTAAGACACTGGCATGTAATGCGAAAGGTCCCGTGTTCTAGTCTCGTCACCTCCATTATGATTTTTTTGTTTTAACAGCAAAGTATTTTAGTATAACCTAAGCGTATTTCTATAAATTTTTTGGCTGGATAGCTGCTCGACCGTTTGGCTGCGGTGAGATCATTTCATCTAATCGAAGTTTTTATTTAGACGAAAGAAGCAAACTGATGACAAGAATTGGATTCCTTATATACTTTTGGCAACAGTTTTATGTCAGTGAGTACTAGGCGGGCGATTTTACTGCCATCTATGGATACTCATTGAGACATTGTAGTAAATATTTTTGAATATAGATGGTGCTACGTTATTCGGCGGCTAAATAATAACATAAACGCGGATAGATATTGTTGGGAATTCCTTTTATTTTAAAATCCATCACTTCATCGTTGCTAATAATTGGTAAAATATGTTTACGGAGTAATTGAGAATATATTGTCCCACATTCGTTTACTCATATGAACGATAGCTTGAATAGTAATAATAATTGAAAAACACATGCACGGTGAGATTAGGATATTCCCAACCTAAGTACACATATAATAATTTCATTATTATATCAATTATCCTAACTTTTCGGATAAACCAAATCCTATATATACTTGTAGCAACAGTTTGTGTCAGTGAGTACTAGAGGGGCGATTTTACTGCCATCTATGGACACTCATTGAGACGTTGTAGTAAATCTTTTTGATCATAGAGCGTGTTACGTGATTCGGCGGCTACATATTAACTTAAACGCGGTTGAATATTGTTGTGAATTTCTTTTATGATAAAAATACATTGGCTGACTGTTGAAAGTGGTAGAAAAATTTGGTCTGTCTCTGCTTGTTTTATGTCGGACCACGTTCGAGAGCCTCTCTGGGGCTTGTGTTCCTTAACTGTACATATGAATGGTTTGTTTGTTGCATGAAATATCTTTTAAATGGTTACGAAATTAAATAAATTCTTAAAACAAACAATATTTATGTTTTTATATCGAAATTGATAAATATTTGGTCCTACGCATTGTTCCACAAACCTCCTTAACAAAAAAAAAAAAACTATATCTTGGAAAAGGAATACTAACCGGAAAACGCCAAAGGTGCGCCAAAATCATTTACAATCTGGTCAACACATACTTTAAAGATTTCTAACTCGTAAAATCGATCGAAAACGAGCTACTTCCCTATAAACTTGAACTCAGAAATTTTACAAGTCCAGATCAAATTCAAAGTTTAATTATGAGAAATACACCTATAATATTCAACAACTCAAATAGCTAATGGGTAAGACACTGGCATGTAATGCGAAAGGTCCCGTGTTCTAGTCTCGTCACCTCCATTATGATTTTTTTGTTTTAACAGCAAAGTATTTTAGTATAACCTAAGCGTATTTCTATAAATTTTTTGGCTGGATAGCTGCTCGACCGTTTGGCTGCGGTGAGATCATTTCATCTAATCGAAGTTTTTATTTAGACGAAAGAAGCAAACTGATGACAAGAATTGGATTCCTTATATACTTTTGGCAACAGTTTATGTCAGTGAGTACTAGGCGGGCGATTTTACTGCCATCTATGGATACTCATTGAGACATTGTAGTAAATATTTTTGAATATAGATGATGCTACGTGACTTGGCGGCTACATATTAACTTAAACGCGGTTGAATATTGTTGGGACTTTCTTTTAAGATAAAATTTCCATTGCTCTACCTTTTGTCGGTATAAAGTAAATATCTCGTTTAAACAATTATTGTTTCTCCTGGTGCTGTTCATGTTTGTTTAATAGAGAACAAAACTTAATCAAACAATTATGTTGCTATATCGAACTTACCAATATGTTGATTAATATCAGCTTTCTCTACTACGATAAATATTTGTTGCCAAACATATTATTGTGGTGAATAAGAAATATTTCACGTCGATTTGAATGAGAACTGCCTATCACTTTCGTGATTGAGTAAATTTCTCGATATTGAGAAATCAACCAGATCATATATATACTTTTGGCAACAGTTTGTGTCAGTGAGTTCTAAACGAGGGGCGATTTTATCGCTATCTATTGATGATCTTTGCAACGGAGTAGTAAACTTTTTTGATAATAGGTGGTGTTGCATAATTTAGAGCTTTATAATAATTGAAACGCGGATAGACTTTGTTGAGACTTTTATATATGTAAAAAAAAAACTATTCGTTGTTTTTTCAAACAAAATTGGTTTTTCTACTAGTAATTACTTGGTTTAATCGAAATTAATAAATATTGAATAAAACAAATTCTTTCTTCTGGTAAAATAAATTTCCCAGTACCTTGACAAAAGAGTTTTACCCGTCAACTACAAACAAACACTTTGATACGTTCCAATCTAGTCCATTTAAGGTTTAAATTACTATATCAGTGTTTGTAACATTTTCAGAGGCTATTACACTACCGTACAACGATAGAGCTACCAGATCCTATTTATCCCTTTGACAACTGTTTGCATCAGTGAGTTCTAACAGATGGGCGAGTTTGCTGCCATCTATTGATGATAATTGAAACGTTGTAGTAAATCTTTTTGATAATAGAAATTTCTAGACGCAATTTACTTAATTCAGCAGCTATATAATAACCTACCCGCAAATATAGATATACTTTAGGGATCTAATTTTATCATACAATATTTGTGGTCACACGGTTGTTAGTCTTTTTAAAATAGCTAATTGAATTAAAATGTTATTTAAAGTATGACCTATGTTTTATATTTTACATTATACATCAACTATGGTAAGTAGCACAATTTATTTGGCAGAACGCAAATATTATTATTATTAGCACCGCGTCTTACTACCCGTTCGGGTTATACGCACTTACGCTAATGTGTAATGGTAGGGTGATTATGAGATGAGATGAAATGGAGGACCTACAGTTTAACGTGGGATCCGAACCATGGTGGAGGCCTGGCATTCCCCACATTCACAAGATGTCTTGTCACAGGTGAAGGAAGGGTTTGAAAATCAGATAAATCTGTGCCGGTACCGAGGATTAAACCCCGGCCGCCAGCACAGAAGTCTGACACCTTACCCCTAGACCACCAGGTCACCCTCCAGAACGCAAATAGTTTAGAACTAGCATCTGTGTTTACAATAATAAGTTTTATATGTCTTACTGTATTCACTTCTAACTATTTTGACGTATTAAGAAGAAGATTGTCTTAATGACAATGAAACTATAAACTCTTTTAATCAGATTATATTAATTTGGTGTTTATTTAAATTTTCGTGGACATACTATTATATAAAATTCAATTATTTTAGGTGACTCAATTAAAGTGGATTGTCACAAACTGAAATATAATTTTTTCATGTACATATTTCTTGTCTAGGGAATTAATAATATGAAAAAGAGAGAAGGATACTAAAACAGGACCAAATTTGTATTATAATATAATTAATTGATAGGGTAATTTTAATTTATCCAAGCACGGGTGTATATGTCAATAAACATGAACCAAAAAACACTAAGACAATTAACATCTCCGGCCGGGGTCCAATCCCCGGTCCCGGCACAGATTTATCTGATTTCCAAACCCTTCCTTCACCTCTGACAAGACATCTTGTGTATGTGTGGAATGCCAGACCGCCACCGTGGTTCGGATTCCACGTTAAACTGTACGTCCTTCATTTCATTCTCACAATCACCCTACCATTACACATTAGCGTAAGTGCGTATAGCCCGAATGGGTAGTAAGACGCGGTGATAATAATAATAATAATAATAATAATAATTAACATCTCCCTCGAAGAGGTCTCGAAAAAAAGCAAGACAGAGAAAATAATGATTATAGTAATACTGAAAAACAAATGACGTCCTGATGGGCTGATATAATAATTTCTTTAAGCTAATGGCGGGAAAATAGTAAATAAAAAAACCCCACCCCATCGCACATAAAGTGTCAACGGTGACCATAAAAAAATACAAAGGAGGTTGATTGGATTAATTTGGTTACTTTACTAAATTTGAAATGCGGGGTGCATAATATTGACGATTTGATTGCCCTGTGTAGCTAAATAATGAAACTACGTAGTCAAATTATTTGAATATAAATGCCTTAAAAATATATAAATACGAGTGTATAATAAATAACCTACATGTTAAAATATTGGTATTTTTTCCACTATTATCTACAGGCTGGAATTTAGAAGATGTGGAATTTTAAACCAACACGTTTGTTTTTATTGACATATGATTACAGATATAAAATTAATAAAAAAACAACTTTGGTCGGAAAACCATTAATGAACTTTGTTAGTGTTTATATTTGCTAGAACAGACGAATAATACATAGCACAGTATACATAATTTTGGTGACCTGGTGGTCTAGGGGTAAGGTGTCAGACTTCTGTACTGGCGGCCGGGGTTCAATCCTCGGTCCCGGCACATATTTATCTGATTACCAAACCCTTCCTTCACCTCTGACAAGACATCTT
>CABFVZ010000860.1:179921-195647 GCA_902151445.1 Timema monikensis | reverse complement strand
GGGGGGGGGGATGAGGGGTAGATAATACATGAGGTTGTTATAATTTATGGCTATATATCTCTCTGTTCTGCTACCAGTGTGCTGCTCTTGATAAAAAAAATTAATCCAGTTCCTTAGTATTGACGCCTCTGCACCCTAAATACCTTCCCCCTGACAAAATTAGTATGCCCTTTCGCTCTCGTTCATAGAAATTCTCGTGTACTGATATAATCAGTCGGTTCAGAAATTGCTCATTTAATACCTTAAATTTACCTGACACTCTACGGAAACCATCTGAGTATCTTTGAGAACATTCTCGAGGACGGTGTGGTGTGTCAATAGGTATCTCCAACCACGATGGTCATCTAGTAGGAGAAGTCATGTACCCATCGGTGAGGGCGTTCGCCCATCCCTTCCCAAGGTCATCTCTTGGGGCTGAAAAAAATGTATCTATATAAATGGTTGCAGGTGATTTGTGGCCACACGAGTTGTTTACCTCTAAAGAGACAGTTGAATTGCGGCACCACATTTTTATAGCCACTTACGAATTGTGGCCTGGGCTGTTGACCTGACCTAACCTAACCTAATCTAACCTTCAAATTTTTGGCAAAAACCATTTAACGATAAGAACTGAGGAAGTTTGGATATTACGGAGGATGGTGACATGAGACGATGATCGTTTCTATCCGAGATTTAAGACAGTTTGATAAAAAGCACACTGATAATTAGGTGGAAGCAACTTATAGCTCTCTCTCAAGTGAGTGAGTTGCAACTCGTACAAGATTTCAAGATTAGTTCACAACTCACCTACACAGCTATAATTCAGGGTGAACTACTTTTGTTAATTTTATGGGAGAAATCACCAAAGTCCTCATCCTCCCTCCCCCCCCCCCACCCATTCCTTTCTTTCGGGTGAGTTAAAAACAAGCCCCTTGACTCACCGGCACCATTGTAGGCTCGTGGACTTAAAAAAAAAAGGCGTCTGTCTCGTCTTGTTTAGTTTGACTCTAAACCCAAGGGACCTGTTTCATAAAACTACAAGTATTAAATTTACAATTTACAAGTTTCAGGTGAATGTTTTTTGTATTCATAAATATAAAAAATTGCTTTTTTTTTTAGCACCGCGTCTGGTTGTACGCATATCATGTAAAAATTACTTTAATGGTTTAAGAATGAAGAAGGATAAATTTAAAAATAGTGTACCCGCATTTATATGGAAGGAGAGTGTAAAATCATTCTGGGGAAACCACCCTCAGTACATCCGACCGAGATACAAACCTTGATATTCCGTTCATCCACGGTCTTGTCTACTGCGTGAGTACCGCCTTAGAACATGTAGCCACCGAAACTGATCATATACTAGTCTTTAAATTATTATTTTCATTGAATATTACCACCCACCTGGAATACCCAGCTTTAAATACACTTATGGGAGGCTACAGGTAGAATTGAGAGGAAGTGCACCTTTATTTGCGTGGAAGCCCGCCTAGGTGTCGCAGTTAGCTAGCGCGCTAGTTTCGTGTTGGGTTTTACTTCCAAGGACGGGGAGATAGAGGTTCAAATCTCGGTCGGGTAAACTAGGGGGAGGTGGGTGGTTTCCCACTCTCCCTCCACGCAAATACCTGTTCACTCCTTCTAAACTCAACCTTCTCGATTCCTAACCCATTAGCGTATAAACCGAGCGGGTAGTAAGACGTGGTGTTAAATTAAAAATTTGATTAAATGTTCGTGGAAGATGAAGACGGATAACCATTTAGGAAAAGTCATCTCCAGTATCCTCGGTTGGAGTTCAAACCCTGACCTTATCACAGACAAACCAAATGAGCATGACTTTAAGTACACTTGCTAGATTGGGGTGACCTGGTGGTCTAGGTGTAAGGTGTAAGGTGTCAGACTTCTGTGTTGAAGGTCCGGGGTTCAATCCTCGGTCCCGCCACAGATTTATCTGATTACCAAACCCTGACATTCCACACGTTCACAAGTTGTGATTAATACACGTCTTGTCAGAAGTGAAGGAAGGGTTTGGTAATCAGATATATCAGTGCCGAGGATTGAACCCTGGACTCCCCAGTACAGAGGTCTGACACCTTACCCCTAGACCGCCAGGTCACCCAATGGAATTGTTGTTGGAGAATTGTTCTATAGGTGTGTAATAGATCTGATATGGAGGAGAGAAGTCCCCTTGAAGTGTACGGAAGTGTTGTACAGGGCGTAATTTGTACCCATTGTTACATATTCGACAAACATGGACAGTGAATGTAAGAGAGACTAGGCAAGTGAAGGTCATGGGAATGAAGTTTGCGAGGAACATGTTAGCTGTCACGAGGAGAAAGAGTGGGGGTACAGGAAGTACATGAGATAGTAGAGGAAGTAAGACTGAGATGGTATGGACATGTAATGAGGATGTTGGAGTACATGAGATAGTGGAGAAAGCAAGACTGAGATGGTATGAACATGTAATGAGGATGTTGGAGTACATGGGATAGTAGAGGAAGCAAGACTGAGATGGTATGGACATGTAATGAGGATGTTGGAGTACANTTGTAAAAATAAAAACATATTTATATTTATCATAACAAAACTATTCATAGATTCCCATTTTGAATTCAATTTTCAAGGTCAATTTTCAAATAATTTAATTTTTTTTTATAATTTATCTTAAGTAAACCACCCTTAAATTAATTTATCTGTGATAAATACACATTATTGTTGATAATGTAGAATAGTACTATGATCCAAATTTCTAAACAAATCGTTAGAGCTATTTTCATAAAACTAAATTTTACTAAAATCAGTCATTGGCTAACTACGATTACATTTTTTTTAAGAAAAACTATTCTATATAACTATTTGTTTTACAAACAACTTAACATATACGCATTTTAAATGAATGCTCGCTTTGTCCCAAACAAGTATACTGCTTTTATTTTCATGTTCATATCAAACACTTTCTAGGCATACATTTTAAGTAAAATAGTATTAGCCAATTTTAAAATAGCTCAATAAACGACCATTTATAGAAATTTTACCCAAATCAAAGTATAGAGGACTATTTACTTTAAAAAAAAGTGTGTGCTTTATTTTTAAGATTAACTCAAAGTTCAGTTTATTTATTCAAACAAATACGTTTTTAAAGATAATACTCCAAAGACCTTAACGTTTATATAAAAGGATGAGTAATTAACAACCGGATAACAGGATATATTAAATAGAAATAAGATAAATTCAGTCTACAGTTTATTCCTTGACAAAACTTGATTAGTAAAATTCAAAAACTTCAAATAAATCAATATGTGTAGTTTTTTCATCACGCCATTTTGAATAACAAATTATTATGGTACATTTAAAAAATATCTGTTGTAGTACACATACTTCTTGAATAAGGCGTATATTCCAGTTGTAGCTTAACCATTACAGTGATTTGTTTTAGTGGATAAGCGTCTTACTACCCATCTAAGCTATCCACATTACTACCCTATTGTAATTGTAATGAATGAATGATAGTTTTAGAGGAAGTGTACTACATTTGCGCAGTAGGTGATTGGATAGCTCTTTAGGAGGAAAAAAAAACCCATCAGTACACCCTGCTGGGTTTTGAACTTTCGACTTCCCCTTAGTCAGAAAACTTTACCAGAACAGGTAAACAATACCTTAACCCACATGCTCAACAATACGGGTATCCCACTTAGCAAACAATGACAGAGCTATCTTTCGTATTTGTTCCCGTATCTCCATGACGTGAGCCCGCAACCAAGCTGTATCGACAGAGCGACCGCCACCATTAGTGGTGATCGTGTCAACATTTGAGGATATTGGGGTGTCATGGGGTCAGCACAGCGAGCCTTCCGGTCATTAATCTTAGTTTTCTAGACTGGAGCTGCTACTTATTAATTTAAGTGCCTTATCATTTGTCCTCACGAGGCTAAATTTGACCTAGTACCATACCCACTGCTTCACAGATCAATTTTTGGAAGATATGTGGATCGATCCCACGACCTCTGGATTTTTAGCCAGTAGCTCTGACCCCTAGACCACATAAGCGGTCGTATAAACTGATGTAAATTCCTTAACCGCCAACCCACACGTTCTTTATTTTAATCTGTGACATCTTCCTGCTTGTGATTGTCAATACAATCTTATTTTGATCTTAAGATTAAAACAATAAAATACGTCATGGTGGTTTTCTTTGAATAACTAGATAACTATAATATAACCAAGTTATCAATTTAAGGAAGACTTTTCTGTAATTTTCAAATAGTCATATTTTCCTCCATAGCTTTTATAATGTAGTACACTTTTTTTACTGGTAACCCTCTGGGTCTAATAAAAAAAAGAGCACCTCAACAGAATGCCTAGCACACCCACACCCCCACCCCCACACACCCCCACACACCCCCACACACACACACAGTATAATCAATAAACGTGTTTGTTTTGTTCGGTAGATTTTTTTAAACTCGACTCCCAAATCTCTTGTTTATTTTTCTCTTCAATCTCCTACCCTCCCCAAACGCTCACAGATTAATTTCTCCCCTTCCATCCCATAATCTTTATTGACAACCCTTAGGCTTCTAGGCTGCCCCTCTGTTCCCTTTATATCTGAACCTTCACCCCACCTATTATACCCGCTCAAAAAAAAAATCCCTTAAACCTTCCTTGCGGATCACGTTTATTAATTATGTCAAGATAGTTTTAGAGGTGAGTAATGAAGAGGTGAGTAATAGTAGAGAATTGTGTAGTATAAAGGTGAGTATTAAGAGTGATGAGTAATAGAGAGGTGTGTAGTAGAAAGGTGAGTAATATAGTGGTGTGTAATATATAGATATATAATAATAAGGTGAATAATAGAGAGGTGAGTAATAGAGAGGTGAGTAATAGAAAGGTGTGTAATATAAAGGTGAGTATTAAGAAAGATGAGTAATATAGAGGTGTGTAATATTATTATTATTATTAGCACCGCGTCTTACTACCCGTTCGGGCTATACGCACTTACGCTAATGTGTAATGGTAGGGTGATTGTGATATGAAATGAAGGACCTACAGTTTAACGTGGAATCCGAACCACGGTGGAGGCCTGGCATTCCCCACATTCACAAGATGTCTTGTCAGAGGTGAAGGAAGGGTTTGGAAATCAGATAAATCTGTGCCGGGACCGAGGATTGAACCCCGGACTCCCCAGCTTTGAAGTCTGACACCTTACCCCTAGACCACCAGGTCACCAGGTGTGTAATAAAAAGTTGAATAATATATGAGTAAGAGAGAGGTAGACAGAGGTGAGTTATATCGAAGTGGACAGGTAGTAAGACACCGTACTCGTGAGGTGAGTAATGAATTGGTGAGTACATGGCGCAATAGCATGACACAATCGTACAGACTAAAGTCTATTATAGTTAGTGACATTCTCAAAGACCGGTTTGTCTCATAATAATAAACGTCCTCCCCTTCGATGGTCGAATGGGTCAAGGCGTCAATCCTGCGATCAAATGGACTGCCAATGACTGTGAGATCATGGATCGAATCCCAGTAGGGTGTACCGAGGGTTCTTAACACTTTAAGGGCATTATTAATTATGGGTATAACCCTAACTGGTAGTAAGGAACGGTTGATTAAATAATAAATGATACACATTTTTATAATCTTAATGTGAAACACATCTAAAATATCTGTTATAAACCAAAATTAATATTTCCGTTTTCAAAAAATTAATCTTAAGTAAACTACTAGTTCGAAGGATAGAATCAACATCATTTACCTCATCATCATAATCACCATAATTCTCATCACCATCACCACCATCATCACAATCACATCACCATCATATCACCATCACCATCAGCACCATCACCACCATCATAATCACCACCATCACCATACCTATCATCATCGCCATCATCACCATCACCACCATCACCATCACCACCATCACCATCACCACCATCACCATCACCATCACCATCATCACCACCATCACCATCAAATCATCATCAACATCATGACCATCATCACCATCATCTCCATCAACTGTTTCCAGATTGTGGCCGGGTCACAGTCCTCAATCGACATGGGACCGAAGTAAGTTGTGCTACGGATTTTTATCGCTCAAGAAAAATCCGTCGACCCCGGCTGTGTTTGAGCCCACAAACATCGGGTTCTGAGGCGAGCACTTTACCCCCGAGACCACTGAGGTCGATAATTATTACTGATTTTAACCGGCACACCGACTCACATTGTTTGGTGGGACACGACTCTATACAATGATGTAAGCTCACCGGGCAGCCACGTGTCCTCTGTCTGCACCAACAATCCAATTTTGATAGGAAGACATTTTTATAAAATTGTAGTATAGGTTTTGGTGGTCAACATCGATAGCATTTTTATGATTTTATAGTTATTTGACAATATCTATTAAAAGTTAAAAAAGCAGATCTCATGACTTGATGTATTAATACGTGAACAAAGATATTTTAAATTTTCTAGCCGTTAGATAAGGTTCTTCCTATAACATTGGACTGTATTAACTTTTATTGCTGTCAGATAAGGTTCTTCCTATCAATATTAGACTGAAGTATCTTTTATAGCCGTCAGATAGGGTTCTTCCTATGAAAATTGGACTGTAGTAACTTTTCCTGTTGTCAGATAAGGTCCTTCCTATGAAAAATTGTCTGTAATCTCTTTATTTGCAGTCAGATAAGGTCCTTTCTAAGAACATTGCTGTAATTACTCTTCTAGCTGTCAGATAACGTCCTTCCGATGAACATTGGACTGTAATCACATTTATAGTTGTCAGATAAGGTTCTTCTTATGAAAATTGGACTGTAGAAACTTTTCCTGCTGTCAGATAAGGTTATTCTGATGAAAATTGGACTATATCTTTGAAAGAAGTTCGACTAACGCTACGCTCCTGTAATATAGAGAAGGGAACTCTACTTGTTTTGTCTCTAGGGAACAGAACTAACTAAAGATATATACCTAACCTCATCGTTCGCAACGATAACTTTACTAAACCTGTTTTGAGAGGGGTGGAAAAGGGGCGGGAAGGAGGGAATGAGAGTTAATTGAAGTGACTTGTGTCTAAAGTTAACTAGGGTCGCTTCTGATCTTCGATTTCTAGTCTATAAACCTTCCCCTAACGTTTCATAATGGAGAGATAAACTCTCTTGCGGATTTCTTGTGGGTATGTATGATCTTTTAAAGGTACAAGGGAAAAAGGAGGAAAGGGACATTACACACTTTTTTACAGGACAACCTAATTTGGTTGCCGCACTAAGGGCGTCACATTCACAGTAGACTAGACTGCCGATGTCGGGGAGATCGGGTTTCGATCCCGGTAGTGTGTACTGAAGTTGGTTTTCCCTAAACGGGGGTTTCACTTTTACCTCCACGCAAATGTGGATACACTTCATTTAAATTTAATCTTTCTTGTTACCTACTTAGTAGAGTAATTAGTAGTCTATATAGGCTTATAATCCGAAAGGGTAGTAAGAAGCCGTGCAAAAAAAACCTCACAAGGACCCCAAGAAACACCTTTTTTTCTAATTAATTTTAATATAACATATACCTCTTTAAACCATAATTTACAGTATATTATAAAGATCGGATGATTGTCTAACAGATGGCAGCACTAACTCAATTTAAATGACAGAGACCTCTTTTAATAATATAAAGTGTATTAGAAAGGTTTCATGATTGTCTAACAGATGGCAGCTCAAACTCAATTTAAATATGACAGAGACCTCTTTTAACCCTATATAAAGTACATTATAAAGATCTCATGATTGTCTAACAGAGGACAGCACTAACTCAATTTAAATATGACAGATACCAATTATAACCATAATCTAAAATGAAAGTTCTCATGATTGTCTAATAGATGGCAGCACTAACTCAATTTAAGTATGACAAATAACTCTTTTAACCATGATCTAAAGTATATTAGAAAGATCTCATGAATGTCTAACAGATGGCAGCACCAACTCAATTTAAATATGACAGAGACCACTTCTAACCATAATATAAAGTGTATTATAAAGGTATCATAATTGTCTAACAGATGGTAACACTAACTCAATTTAATATGACAGATACCTCTTTCAACCATTATTTTGTAAATTCCTTACAACCTAGGCCTTATTCACGAAAATGTCCTGTAGGAATCTTCATTCCAGGAGATATATTAAAAATATATGTGGTAGCAAATGTCTATCTAGAATAGGAAACAAGAAAAAGTTAATTTAAAAAGTAGGTTGATGTTTTCAACGCTCAAATATTATAGTGAGTGTGTAAACTCGTGGTAGGAAAAAGGTAAATAATTAAAAGGCCTTGTAGGGTGAACTCATTTTATCCCCTCTTTTTCTATTTCGTACATTGACTTCTAAGTGTGATAGTGCTTATACTGCTTAGGCGCGTCAAGATAAGATTCAATCCGCTTTGCGAAATAGCTTCGAAATCTCCAAGTAAGCAACGTCGTAAAGAAGTGTGTGTTTTAGAAAATAATTATGGTTCACACCAAAATGAAGGCAAAAATAATCAGTATGGATTGAAATATTTCCATTTAAAGTCTTATGATTTTAAGAAAATTAATGAAAATATGAAACTAGGTAATCTTTAACGACATATAACGCAAAAAAGTCGCCTATCTGAGATCAAAAGTAAAGAGTTAGAAATATATATATTTTATTCCTTAAATAAATAATTTTGTGTTTTTAAAATAAAAATCACAACTGAACATTCTAAGGTAGTTGATATTTGTAGTTTTGGAGTTTCAGAACTGTCATTCTTATGAGAGACAAAGCAAAGGGAGGACATTTCTTTCAATTAAGCAAAACCCTAAAGCTCCTGTTATTACCAGATGATGTTACTAGAACTCTGTGGTTAGTAGTTTAGAATATTTGTTTTATTTTCTTAGACATGTAAAAACAAAAGATAACACTTTTATTACAGCAACTAGTGAAAATTGTGAACCATGAAGGTCAAACTTTAAATACAGGGTGATTCAAAACTCTCTGTAAACACTTTTATACGAGATAGGGGAACATTAAAGCAAATATTCATTAGGTGTACTGAGTGTAGTTTTACATAAATGATTTTCTACTCTGCCGACACGTAAATGTGGGTATATTTCTTTTAAATATAACCTTCCTGATCCCTAAAACCATTTGCATAATTAGTACATAGGCGTTTAACCCGAACGGATAGTAAGACGCGGTGTTAAAAAAAAAGTTTGTACAGGGATTTTTTAATAACTCTGTGTGTGTATGTGTGTGTCTGTGTGTATGTGTATATATAAAAATCCTTCCAATATATTTCAACCAAAATTAATAAACAGGTAGTTTTCTCTTAAGATACCTTTGCTATAAACAATTTTTGTTTCTGTGTTCGTTAATAGAAAATAATTAACTACGAAAATAGTCCGACACTTTAGCTCAGATGGTAGCGTGTATATCTACTACGTTGAGGGCCTCAGATTCGATTCTAGGTATGGCCAAAAAATGTATCATAGGGGAAATTTGGGTTTACCTTTTCACAGCGATAAATTAATGAGGCCGGGGACTGTATGTTGTGCATTTTTCAAACAGATTGATTATATCAGCACAAGAATTACAAACTAACTTAAAACAGACACACCACCCATCCTATAGGATGTTAATTCATCACTGTGAAAGGGGAGGGAACCAATATTTCCCCAATTATAGATTTTTCAGCTATTGAACCTGGGGCATTTAGTTCAGTATTATAACAGTAAATTCTAATAAAGTAATAATTATATTGTCTCAGTACATTGTAAGGCAGCCCCCATTTGACTAAAGCTCTCCGCCTCCCAATTCAGAGAATCAAGAGTAACAATCTCCTCAAACAAAACTACCCTTAACTCACGATATATATTTTTTTAGCACTGCGTCTTACTACCCGTTAGGGTCTATACTCTTTATGTTATAATTCACGCTAGTGGTTTTATGAATTAGGAAAGTTATATTTAAAGTATATTTGAATTAACAAGGGGGTAAAAACACTTTGGAAAAACCACCCTCAGTACACCTGACCGAGATTCAAATCTTAATCACCCCGTCATAATTAGTCTATTCTAATACGAGAGTGGCACGCTAGACCACGTGGCCACAGAAGCAGGTACCGTAACAAACAATATATAAATGAACAATGGAAGTCTCTAACATATTTAAATTGAGTTAGTGCTGCCATCTGTTGGACAATAATGAGACCTTTCAAATACTCTTGATATTATGGTTAAAAGAGGTCTCTGTCATATTTAAATTGATCTAGTGCTGCCACCTGTTAAACAATCATGAGCCCTTTCTAATACACTTCATATTATGGTCACAAGAGGTGTCTGTCATGGCATCACAGGGGGGCAACGTTCTTAAATAACGTGGAATTTCTTGCTTGACACATACAACGCATCCAAGCAAATTGGTAGGTAGACCCCTTAAATACAAATAATATTTTATTTTACCTTCTGAGGTTTAAAAAAAATTTGTCCTTTTATCAAAAAGTACTATAACCAAACAAGTATCTATTAATTTTTTAATCCAAATATCTTTTAAATCTCTTTTCAGGATATTTTTTTTCTAGACATTTTTTGGGGGGTTAAAAATTCTGTAAGAACATAATATAAAAACAGTAATTTTTTTTAAAAAAATAAATAAAAACAAGATGTTACTCCATTATATAAAGTTTCTTGTCCACAAGCTATTAGCAAGGATTAAGCTATCGTCAAAGTTAAAAAAGAATAAAAAAAAAAAAGGAACAACCGAAAATGTTGACCTCGCTCGGTCTATATCCCTTCTCTTCGTTAAAATGTGCACCGCGGGATTTACTCTGGCTTATTCCATTCCCCTGGACACAATTTTCCTTTCTCTGGCGTTTCTTTTCGTTTTTAATACATTTTTAAACTCTCGCTAACTCCCTTGACCATATTGCATCAACGGTTTTTTTCCTGTTTAATTCTTAACTTCATCTCTCTACCCTTCTAGCCCGTAACATTTAATGGGACAGAAATAACTTTGTCGTTTTTATGTTGTTTACAACTTAAGATTCTGTAAAAGTTACAAAGATACAAAATGTATGAATCGGGTAATAGTTACCATTTACTTATTTGTGATAGTTGTACTATTATTTTAAGGGGGAAAGGGGTGGGGGTTGCAAAAAAGTTACACTAATTGAGATTTTAAAAAAAATATGGAAAAAATATTATTTGGTAAAAATAAATAAAATATGTCTTTAGTAGAGCCTTAGGGATATAAAGGTCCGTCCCATTTGAATAGTTACACATGCAGCAGAAACATGGGAATAAAGTTTGTGAGGAGCATGTTTGCTGTCAGGAGGAAAAACAAGATTAGGAATAAAGTTATTCGGGAAAGGTGAGATGGTATGGACATATAATGAGGCTGTTGGAGTACATGAGATAGTAGAGAAAGCAAGGCTGAGATGGTATGGACATGTAATGAGGATGAGATTCAAGTAGCTCCTCATTTTTCCTCACGAGGCTGATAGTTGGATGGTATGTGAAAATACCTTTCTCGGCAAAACTGGGAGGCCCTTTCACTCTCGCTCATAGAAATTATCGTGTACTGATTTAATTAGTCAGACATAAATTATTGAGTTTATTGATTATTTGACTGGATTTTTTTTAAACGTTGGAAAGGAAAAAGAGGGGGGGTGTGTGTGAGTTATGGCTGCAGTGAAAGGATGTATTCTCACCTTCTAAATCAAAATAATTTCCTGTTAGCTGATTAAAAACCTCTTAATGAAGATTGAACTTTAGCCAGATAGTTGCGAAATTTTGTTTGCGACGAGAGGGAGGTGTAACCCCCTCCCCCTTCCCCCAGATCCCTCTTCTTCTTAATTGGCACTGTGTGCGGCCACTAACAACTCACGCATGCGCACGCGCGCGTGAGCGTACGTTATTAATTAGTGTAACCATAACATTTAATTGACGAAACCACAGGCCGCCGGCTTCTGACTTGTGCGTGCGAGCTACAAGCACTAAATTTCTCCTATCTAGGGTATGCCGAGGGGGTGTTAAGAGGGGGGGGGTTACCATACGGGATAGTTCATATGTCTGCGCAGTTAGATGGGCTTTTGTTTTGGACGGCTGTGACGACAACAGAGGAGGTTACTTAGCGGCAGGAAATTGACTCCCAACTCCCGAACGAGGGTTTTGGTTATGTAGGTGGAAAAAGGGGGGTTGAAGGTAGGGGAGGGGGCTATTATAATTTTGGGGGATTACTCACTCGCCTTTCCCCTCTCCCCCATTTCCTTTTCACTGCTCTACAAGTTAGTACAGTGCATTAAACTTCACTGTAGAGGAAATTCAACGTCCGGTTCGCGTTTCCGCTTTTGTTTTCTCTAGTAGGATGGTTTGTGTGACTTACAGTTTTTGCCGTCATGGTGGTGTGGGCTGTTTTTGATGTTGATTAGATGAAAAGTTAATGGTAACTATAATAATATTAATAAATATGGGGTTGTGTTATAGTTAAACATACAAATTAACTTAAAAGCACCGTTTACGTATAGTTCATTGGGCCACTCATAATCGAGCCTACGTTTAATATGTACAATCCACTCACCCTGAAATAAAGTAGTCTTGTCTGACGAACTACGCTACATCAGGGCTTTCCAAGACGTGAAAAGATTTTCTGTGGCCCTCTTTAAGGGTTACAGTTTTTTTTTTCCACCCGCGAAGAAATAAAACTCTCGTAAAACGAAATGATTGCTTTATTTGGAGAATTGCTTTTCTATTATCATTCTTGTTGATTGGGTGCCGGAAAATGTCTGGAGCGCTTTTTTCTCCCCCTTTTGGAAAGAAATACATATTTAAAAAAACAACTAAGTGAAGTATGACACAACAGGTCATTAAAATACAAGATCCAACCTTTTTTTTATCTGATCTTGAATTTTTAAGAGATATAAGATAGTATGATAATAATATTTAGCACCGCGTCTTACTGCCAGTTCGGGTTATACGCTTTAAGTACTAATTACGCTAATGGATTAGGAAGGTTTAATTAGAGGAAGTGAACCCACATTTGTGTGGAGGGAGAGTGGAAAACCATTTTAGGAAAAACCAGCCCCAGTTCACCCTGACCGAGATTCGAACCTCGATCTCCCCGTCCTCAGCAGTCGAGCTCAACACGACAAGCGCGTAAGCCAACTACGCCACCGAGGCGGGTAAGATGGTATGGCCAAATGAGAAGAATGGAGAGAAAAATAATTCCAAGGAGGATGTTGGATATGGAGGTGGGGTGAGGAGGCTGAGAATAAGACCAAGGAATAGATGGTTGAAGAAAGTAAGGAGTGTGGAAGAAAGAGGGGAAGACTGGGCTAAGGTGGAAAGAGAGAGAGAGATATGGTGGAAGGAAAGGAGGTGGTTTAGAGGCTTGTGTTTTAAACATACCCATACAGTGGCTTGAAACTTTTGATGATGATGATGATGATGATGATGATCAACCATTTGAATGAGTTGGACTCAAAAACTGCAGGTCAAACAACAGATAATTGCCAACTTATACGTTCGTTTAAATGGGTTTAAAATTAAATTGAATTGAAGCTTTTTAAATCAACATTTTTTCCAAATTGCAAAGCACAATTTGAAGAAATGAAGAATTTTGAGGAAAAAAAAACCCACATAATGTTTAGCTTAAATAAAGCACAATAAAACAATCATGGAGGAGTTTGAGAAACGATTTTGTGTATGAGGGTGATAGTGAGTATGAGGATGATAGTGAGTATGAGGATGGTAGTGAGTATGAGGGTGATAGTGAGTATGAGGATGATAGTGAGTATGAGGATGATAGTGAGTATGAGGGTGATCGTGAGTATGAGGGTGATCGTGAGTATGAAGGTGTGGAACAAGCAGAAACATATAAACCTAACTCAAGTCCGATAACCAAGCCATGGTAAATATTGAGGTAGTTCCTCCTTCAGGAAAAAAAATCTTGGGTACTAATCGGGAATCTAGCCCGGGACCCCTAGGCTCGTAGCCAAGTGAACTGACCACTATACCAGGGGGCCGGTTATCTCATAAGTTTATTTAGGTGAATAATCCTGAAGAGTAACGAGCCGCAAAGAAAGATAAAAAATATAATATAAAAAAGTAAAAAAAAGAAATAAATAGATGGGTAACTTAAATAAAAAAATAGCTACTATCATAGAGACAACATGATCTATTATTTTATTATTTATACACAACTTTAAGTTTAATCTTTAGCGAGGTTAATTTTATATAGTACATGTTTTAATTTAATTTTACGACTCCCTAAACGTACGAGCATAGCAACTTGCTTTATAACTTCAACTTAACGCAAAAGTGACACATGTCAGTCAGTTGATCTTTTTTCAAATAATACGAAATAAAAAACTAAGAAATAAAAACACAATATTATTATAGGATCAATGTAATAATATGTCAATGCCAATCACAAGATTTCCGCTTAATCGGCGTGAGCCGTTCTTCTGAAGTTCAACTCATCTCTACTTTGTCCACTCTGCTCGAGATGTTAGACACAGAACTAACGATCTCAAATCAGTGCGCATGCGCTGTAGAGCTAGAAGCGAGCAGACAGTTTCGTTGGTTGTTGTGAGGGAATTTGAAATAACCCGTTAATGTAAAGCGTGTGTATCGATGTATCGGATTGTGCCACGACACAGCGTTATAATTTGTAAACATACATCGGGAGAATGATATAAAATATATGTTTATCCGCTAGAAACTAAAATATATTGATAATCAGTTGTTTTAAAGCGTTGCAATGCATCTTGGGTCAACGTACAGAGTGTGAATTGCTGCGCCATTGAGGCAGAGAGTCTGTTTTCTATTTTCTGCGAACTTGTGAATCAATATTTATCGCCTTGTCTCGTTCAGCTCAGTGATTGTGGGTAAGAGAAAGAGGATCCATTAAACATAGAAAAAGAGAAAGTAAACAATTTGATAAATTAATGCCAACCTCACAGGACAAAAGTAAATATCCAAAAGCTTTATTTAGAATTTTATAATAAATAAAATATTTCTATTTAAAAATTTTCGTTGGTTCATACGTCACTTTCAAAGAATTCCTGGCTAAGGATCCAAAAGTCCCGGGTTCGATCTTTGGTGCTTCCAGATTTCTCTGTGAAGCAGTGTTGTCTGAAATGGGATCAACTCAGCCTTATGAGTACAAATGAGGAGCTACAGTAGCCCCATGACTTCTTTGGTGCTGACTGACAGCTCACAGCTGAGAGCTGACGTCTTTGAAAAGTTACCAGACCAAATTATGTATCCCTACGCCTAACCATATGATCTGAAAAAACATGTGTTTAGCAGCTGTCACTTCTGACAATAAAAATTTAGGTATATACCTAAATGTTGACTGTCAGAAAGCACCAAAGAAGCCATGGGGCTACTGTACTTGAACTAAAAAAAATAAAGAAAAAAAAAAGTAGCTAATCCGGTCTAAAAAACTGATATTAATGGCTGGAGTGTTCATTGTGCTGATTACATGGCACTTTTCCCCAGAAGTTGGCAATATCTTCGCCAACAAACGGCGGCTGTTAGGTCGGTATGGCTCTATTCGGGATGATGCCATGATTTTTTTTTAGTACATACATCACTTTCGTTCTGGAAATATAAAACAATCGATGAGATCTTTTTTTCAGCGCTACTATGATTTGTAACATGCTGTACAAAACCACACACACACACACACACACAATGTAACGAAGACAACAAAGATAAACAGAAACAAAAAAAAAAAA
>CABFVZ010000860.1:163546-177400 GCA_902151445.1 Timema monikensis | reverse complement strand
GGGGGGAGAAGATGAATCTGACATGCACGGAAAAAAAAATAATCAAAATTTCATACAAAAAATATTCAATTGGACCTGTTCTTGCATTCACTAATAATTGATATACTTTTTATGACTTAATGGAAAATATACTAATTTTACATATTTTTTATATAAAAAACTAGTAAATTTCCCATTCAAAGTTATAAAAAGTTTATTAATTATTAGTGAATGCAATGCATGGGTCAAATATTATATATAGATTTTTAAGAAATTTAATATATTTTTATCTCCGTGTGCGGAAGAATTCATGAGAATATTACATCTTATTGATCACAGATGTTTAGTCCGGTTAAGAAAGGGAAACTGTAATTAATTACTACTGTATTTTTTTTAATTTGCAAATTATTACTACAATACAAGATATTGTTACAATATTATTTCATAATTTTTATATTTTATAATAATTATTAATTTTTGTTTAGATTTCTGAGGAGGGTGAGGGGGCTTTAGTTTATGTTTATGTAAACCGAGATGATACCATACCTCAGTTTTGTAACACTCTCCTTGACCAAGCTAGATAACTTGGTATCAACCAATGATCCCGGAAGTGTACGCCATTGTCAAAACCAGAGTGACTCCTCATGTTATACTGATGCACGTTGCCAGCTTTCTTGACAGTCGCTGAGTATGCTTCCATAGTAGTAGCGTGCGAACTCCCACGATGTGGCAACTGCGCTCTCCAGCCTACCCACCACGCTGATTCTAAAACAGTTTAAATCGAAGTATAGAATTAAACGAGTATAACTTAGTTATCACCAGCTTAGGTGACCATTGCAGTAAACTAGACTGCCGATGACGGGGAAATCAAGATTCGAATCTCAGTTTAGTGTACTGAGGGTATTTTATTAAAAAACAATTCCCACTACACCCACATGCAAATGGGTTACACTACCTATAAATATAACCGTCCTAATCCCTAAAACCATGATTAGTACTTAAGTATATAACCCGAAAGTGTAGTAAGATGAGGTGCTAAAAACAATGGTTAGGTTAGGTTAGGTTTAGCTTAGGTTGGTTGGTTCCAATGCAAACACAATACAACTCAAATTTAATTATAGAATTGTCGATCGTGAACAAACTAACAAACGGTGTTGCTAAATGGGTCTCAGTGACCATAAACACATGTGAGCTTTAGATGCACCTACCGTGTGGGTTTTTGATATACAGTGTCGTCTCTTAATAGTGGCTACCGGGGGTAAAAAATGCTCTTTATTAAGAGTTTTCCGTTGTTGGGATTTTTTAAAATCATACTTCATGAACGCACTTTAATCTATATGGACCTATATAATTTGAATATAAACTAACACAATCTAATTATTGCACTGTACATTAATGTATGCAGGTTTTATGGCTAATGAATAAAAACTGTACGTAGCTTACAGTACATATTGCATAATATACAGAACAATAAGCAAATAAAGTTTAGTGTAAACAGTAGACACTAGGCCTGATCACCGTCAACTGATGAAACATCCCCCGCTGACAGCTAGGAAGGAGTGGGAGGTAAGACCTTGAAGTACCGTTTTCATTACCACCTATTCTATTTTTAGAAACTTTCCTTAGAGGAGGAAGGCAGTAATGCTATCATTTCGTGCGAGTTAATGGATTTGCTGTTATTCTTACAGTCAAATACTAAAAATTGACTTAAAAAAAAATTGTCTGCTGTTCTACACATAAATATGGGTCTTTAAATTTTGTCGCACTGCGGTATCTGTAACACGTACCTGCGATGTGAATTAAATATTTTATAATTTAAACACAATTTATACATGTTATTTGATATTATTTTTATTGAGAAACTACAGAAATAATTTTTGTTTAGTAGTCGAAAAAGGTACATGCTTGAAAGTTGTATTTACCTTATATATAGATCATAATGAATTTACCATATCGGCACATTCACGTCTTAGCCCAAATCGACAGTTAACAACTCTGTCTTGTAAAAGAAAAAACAAACACTAATAATTATCAGGCTTTAAATTCAAATTGTGCCCGGAAGCTGCTGAGCTCTTACGGACAAAAGTAAAAATTATTTCTAGAAAAATAACATAAAAACAATAAAATTTATAAATGAAGCATATTGCTCTCTTTCTCGCACCTACACTGCGAGTTTTTTCTTTAATTATTGCTAGGGATGTAAACATGCAAACCGAATGTTCTTCACCACAGCCTGCTTGCACGTGTACGGAAGTAAAACGGCAACAGCACAGTAAAGACTAAATAAAATGGACACAACCTAAATTTAAATGCACTAGAAAGCAATGCAATAAAACGGCATCATTACAATGTGTCAATTTCCGTTATTATGGAATTCCGTTATTGGCAGGTTGTTTAGCCGTAAGAGTCTGATCTATTTTACCTGGGAAACTTATACTGCCCGTTATAAAGAAGCATCCGCTATTCAGAGGTGTCCGTAGAAGGAGATTGCACTGTACTACAAAGCAGTTATACAGATTCAACCTTTGAGCTCTCAATACATAGCTTTTTTTGGTGCCTAACTAAACCGACACCCCCTAATGTCCGCAAGACACTTTCAACAAAATGTTTAGTTTATATTATTCTTATTATTAGTACCACGTCTTACTACGTGTTTGGGTTATACCCATTTAGTTTATATTAAAGCCTGTGGTGGATTTACGATCTGAGGGAGCCTAGGTACGGCTAATTTTTGGGGACAGTGATGGACCAACTTTGGCGAATGAGTAAACGTAAATAAATTTGGTAAGAAAAGCGGCTGTGGGAAAGTATTTTTCCTCAATTAAAAAAAAATTAGGATATTGTTAGAACAAAGTTTGTAAACTGTTTACGCTTTGTGCGCCCACCTCTCCACCATCTCCCAGTTTTATTTGATACATTTGGCATCCCCATCCAAAAAATTTAATGTTGGAATGTAGTAAATCCCTTTTATTTAACACAATGCCAAAATCTAATTGTTTCTACTTGAATGAAATAGTTCAACCTTTTAAATTATAATCCACAAATTAAACCTTTGCGATGCTTAAAAATTTTGAATCAAAATTGGAAAAATGTAAGATTTTTTATTCGTTTAGAAATTCCGATTCTTAATTTTTTGAAATATTCGTTCCGTATTAGAGATTTTAAACTTAATTATAACCCAGAATTGAACTAGTTGGAAATCAATCCGAAATTATGATCTAAAAGTTAAACAATTGAATAGCTTAAAATTTTGAAAAAACTAGTATGGATCCATTATTTAACTTGTAACTTAAAAACCTGCAAATCTCAGAAATATTTAAAATCTAGTAATTATTTGGACACGTTTTATTAGACATGATAGAATTTTTAAAAATTGTGTTTTTTTAGCACCGCGTCTTACTACCCGTTCAGGTTATAAACTTATACACTAATTACGGTAATGGTTTTAGGGATTGGGATGTTTATATTTAGATGAAGTTTGCACTCATTTGCGTGGAAGGAGAGTGGAAAAACATTTGGTAAAAACAACCCTCATTATACCCTACTGGGATTCAAACCTCGACGTCCCCGTCATAGGGAGTTCAGTATATTGCGAAAGTGACACCTTTAACCATGCGGTCACCGAAGCATGTGATTTTGTATTTGATAATATTTTATTATCACATATTCCTTTTAAGATTCTATTCAAAATATTTTCGTTTTAAGAAATTCCATTTGGATTCACACAGCCTTTATTAAAAATAAGCCTATATACTAATAAAAACACGTCGTTCACACTAGTACAATGTGAGCACCATTTTTAATCTAAATAGTGGATCTCGTTAGTCTTGGGGTAAAGTTATCGCCTCAGGATCCGATGTTCGTAAGTTCAAACCCAGCCGAGGTCAACATATTTTTCTTGAGTAATAAAAATCCGTAGCACAACTTTCTTCGAAGAGGAAAGTAAAGCCGCAAGTCCCATGTTGATTGTGGCTTGGTAAAATAACCCTGGAAAGTAAAATTTGTAGGCCCTTTCGCCATTACTCATAGAAATTTTCGTGTTGCTGATATAATCAGTCGGTTCATAAAATTCATGTTAAATACCGCAAATAAATAATCTAATCAACACACTTAAATCATCACCAATATTATCAGTCAGACACAAATTTAGGAACTCATTCAGAAAGCCAATAAGAAAAGTTACTACCCCTCCTTTCTTTTACTACCAAATATAAAAGGTAAAAAAAAGGGGGAGGGGTACGGATATAAAAAGGGACTTTGAAAGAGTCGATTTCAATTTCCCATCCTGTTATGGACAGATTGATTCTGATAGGTATCTTGTATATATACCCTTCAAGCTAGATCTGAGAGAAACAAGGAACAAAGTAAATCAGTAAGCAAAGGGGGAGGGGGTAGTGGGGAAGAGGAGGGTGCTGTGACATAGAGATTGTCTTGTAAAAGGGTGGGAGCTGCGGGGGGAGTAGGGGGAGGAGGAACAGATAAAAACTAAGAGATTGAATGGTGAAACCACAGGGGTGAGTTGTGAGGGTTGAAGTTGAATTAAGGATAGAAAGATTTTAAGTAGGTGGGCGTGAAAAAAACCAACATATATAAATATATATATATATATATAAATATATATATATATATAAATATATATATAAATATATATATATAAATATATATATAAATATATATATATAAATATATATATAAAAATATATATATAAAAATATATATATAAAAATATATATATAAATATATATATAAATATATATAAATATATATAAATATATATATATCAAAATATATATCAAAAGATATATAAATATATATATATAATAACCCCCTCCTTAATAACATTTTTTTAAACCTAGAAAAATAAATTGTATTATGACACCATCAAACTAACTTCTAATATTGTGTATTTATTAGAAATTCGAGGAAAATGTTTAAAAGTATGTTTTTTAGTAAACCATTCTGAAATAAATGTTATTAATAAAAACCAACACATTATCTTGTTAATCATAATAATCATTATTTATTTATATATTTAAAACCCAATAGTTCAAATAAATATACAAAATTTAATTTAAAAAATTAATAATTTATTCTTACACTACCCTATACTATTTGTTATTTATATAAATAAAACTTTATTCTTATTCATCATAAAATACTATTCACAAATTCCCATTTTAAATCATTCTTCAAGGTCAGTTTGCAAAACATTCAAATTTGATATTTTTAGGTATTTAACGTTCACTTTCTGAACCGACTGATTAAATCAAAACACCAGAATTTCTATGAGCGAGAGTGAAAGTACCTACCAATTTTGCCGGGAAAGGTATTTCCACTTACCAGGGTTCTTTTACAAACCACAATCGACATGGGACCGACGGCTTTACTTACCCTCCGAAGGAAGTTGTGCTACGGACTTTTATCGCTCAATAATAATTCGTCAAACTCGTCTGGACTCGGACCAACAAACTTTGGGGCTTAAGGGGAGCTCTTTACCCCAAGACCATCGAGGTAGACCAGGATTTTTTTTTTTTAAAGAATGAGCACAAAACTATGTTCTATGACCCCATACATATATAGACTTGTAAACATAGTTTTAAAGTTGACATTTTCCTCTCTGAAAATACCATAAATTTCTGGTGATCATTAAAAGATAAATATACAGGAAATGAAAGGTAACTGGTATAGGATCTTTGGGAATATAATGATGTCGATATAATAATGTTTAGGTAAACCCGAGTCTAAAACTCTTCACAAGAAGCTGTTGTTAAAATAATTACTTAACTTAGAAAATATATATGTCAAAGTGACTCGAGAAAAAAAAATCGTAAATGATGTTTTTTTTTTTTACATATGAAGCTAAAAAGTCCATTGGTAGGTCTATATTTTAAAATCAGTAAAAACAAAACAAAAAGGGATGTGGATACTAGGAAATGGAGGAGGTTACATAATGATAAGTTATATTCCCTGTATTCATCACAAGAAATTATTAGGATAATCAAGTCTCTTATATTACGTTGAGAATGGAAAAATCTAGAGCTTTGTTGACTGGCAACCCCAATGTGAAGAGACCATTGGGAAGACATAGACACAAATGGGAATATAACATTAGAATGGACCTGAAAGATACAGGAAGTAGTGAGGTGGACTGGCTAGCACTATTTTAATATGGGGATAGGTTTTAATGAGGTGGACTAGCTACAACTAACTCAAGATAAGGATAGGTTGTATTGAAGTGGAATGAATAGAGCTAGCTAAAGAAAGAGCTAGGGTGTAATGAGGTGGACTGGACTGCTTAAATAGGGATAGAGTGTAATTAGGTAGACTATCTAGAACTAGCTCAAGATATGAATAGGGTGTGATAGGTTGGACTGGATAGAACTAGCTCAAGATAAGGATAGGGTGTAATGAAGTGGATAGATAAAGATTGAGATAGTGTGTAATGAGGTCTACTGGATGTAACTAGCTAGATATAGGGATAGGTGACGTACTTTATTTAAGTACTCCAATTAACTTTCAGGTTCTTGGTGCCATGGCGCAACTGAACACTTTTATAACCTTCACAAATCCCTTTAGTGAGTATATTTGCAGCTTAGGTATAAAAGAGAGACACTAATAACTAGAATACAAAATGTAATATGTGAATGGAAACAGCTAAAACAAATTACTAACAATAATTAATGATGAACATTTTGAGCTGGTTTCAAAAATTCAATATTTTATATTAAAATTAGATTAACCTCTAATAAATAAACTATATATATATATATATATATATATATATATTGTTTAGCACCACGTCTTACTACCCGTTCGAGTTATACTCTAACTAAATTATTAATTTCACGTAGGTCCAAGGTAGTGAGTGAGCAATATAGGTAGGGTTTTGGTAGAGTAACTTTGAAAAAAAAAATGCACCTACATTATTGTTTAGGGATTGGAAATAATCAGTGATATCATATTTTGAATCTGAAGCCAATACAACCTCCCACATTAACAGTTTTAAAGTAAACTATAAATTAAGCAGCCCCCTAATTAAATCGCGTATTAATATTGAAATCTTGAACCCAAACTAACTGTAAAATAGTTATACTGTGTAATCAAAAGTTATAAAGGTTGATCAAAGTGGACAGACAAGAGTTTCGGATGTCAACTTAAACTACGATTTAGTTTTACTAGCTCCTAGAAGTTAGCAAACTACAATAACTATCTGACGTCATTACATGTTAATGAACACATGTGTTATGTTTTAATTGGAAGCGTGGCCAATTATAAGCAAATAAAGCTACGGTTCAAATAATTTAAAGTTAGGGTAGTAACTGAGGAGTGGAAGAAACGAGGAGGGGGTTAACATATTTATTTTTTCTTATTACAAAGTTTGAGTCGAGTCCCAATTAATTAGGAAGGCAAACAGGTTTATTTGAACAATTGATACTCAAAGTCAACCCCTTTAGAAAATTTGTATAAATGTATTATTTAAGTTTATAAGAAACAAAACAACTAAACTTTATCATTTTATTTAATACGAAATAGTATTTATTTATTTTGAATAATTCATCTTTTAAGGGTCAAACTGATACAGTTTTCGCTTAGGTCAAATTAAAGGACAGCTCGTTTCATTGGCCGCATGGTCTAAGGCGTCACTCTCGTGTTATACAAGACTGCCGATGACGGGTAAATCAGGGTTCGAATCTTGGTCGCGGGTGTACTGAGGGTGGTTTTTTTTTTCCAAAATGCTTTTTCTCCTCTCCCTCCACGAAAATACGGTCTCACTTTTTATTAATTCAATCATTCGTAACACATTAGTATATAGGCTTATAACCCGAGCGGGTTGTAAGACGCGGGGATATTTTTTTAAAATTTTAAAATCATGTATATTTATGATAATCACAAAAATGTGTTTCAAAATGCTATTGTAAAAAAAATATATATATATATAAAATATTATTTTTAATCTATTCTTGGAAAAAAAAAAGGTGGCATTTTACACAACACATGTGAACGGCGAATGACGGTCGAAAGAGATGAAGAGAAAGAAGATGTAGCGAGGGTAAAGGAGAGAAAGAGACTTGTAATCTTATAATAAAAAAAAAGAGTGAAAAAAAAAGGAAAGCGTTGTGTTCGTACGTGAATACCAATCAGGATTTGTTAGGGAAGAATCGGTTAGATGGAAATCATTACCAGGACAGACCACATGTGTTCCGCATCCAAAAGGGGGGTTGGGAAGGGGAGATGGTTGGGGGTGGTTTCGAAGGGAGAATATTCTGTCGGAGAGAACGGGTTGTAACGGGTTCCGGAAAGGCAACGGGAGTAGAGGGGACAAAAAAACTCTCGTTGCATCGGTGATAGGAAAAATGTGTGGTGTGTCGTTTTACATACAGTAGAAAGGAATAGCTCGTATAGGGGGGATGACTTTGTTTTACTTCGTGGATGTGTACAGGGTGATTCAAAAGTCTCCATAGATATATAATATCTAATTTTATCACCGCAACATACTACCCGTTAAAGCATGATGAATTAATCTAATTAAGTAGTTATGATGAAGGAAGAATTTTAAAGGTAATCGACCCCCAACATGTGGAGAGGGAAAATCATCCAGGAAAAAAAACCCACCTTCAATAGACCTGACTGGGATTCGAGCCCCGATCTTATCCAAGTCATCCGTAGGCCAGTATAGTAAGAAAGTGACACATTAGACCAGGGGTTTTCCAACCGTGGCCCACCGTAATATTTTCTTGTGACCCGTTGGCTCATAAAAAATATAAAATTATTTCAAGGGGAAAAAAAATGACAAATACAGATTTGTATTTTACATAATTAAAAATAAAATAAATATGTATTTTATGTTTTGATTTTTTAAAGGTGACCTGGAGGTCTAGGGGTAAGGTATCGGACTTCTGTGCTTGGATCCGGGGTTCAATCCTCGGTCCCGGCAAAGATTTATATGATTACGAAACCCTTCCTTCACCTCTGACAAGACGTGTATTAATCACAACTTGTGAATGTGTGGAATACCATGGCCTCCACCGTGGTTCGGATCCCACGTTAAACTGTAGGTCCTCCATTTCATCTCACAATCATCCTACCATTACACATTAGCGTAAGTTCGTATAACCCGAACGGGTAGTAAGACACGGTGCTAATAATAATATTTTTTTTAAAGTACATTTGCTTTATGCGTGAAGAAAAATATTACGTTTTCATACAAATATAATATGTTGAAGAGGCAAATTACTACTCTAGTAGACAAGGGAGGGAGAATTATTTCGGTTGTGCTCGGACACATTCGGGTGTTCAGACATAATCAGAAGAGTTCGAACAAAGACGGAAGTGTTCGGACATAGTCGGGGGTGTTCGGATAGAGTCGGGGGTGTTCGGATAGTGTCGGGAGTGTTTGGGCACAGTTGGGAATGTTCGGATATATTCGGGAGTCTTTAGGCCCAGTTGGGAATGTTCGGATATATTCGGGAGTATTCGGATATAGTAGGGAGTGTTAGAATATAATCGAGAGTGTTCGGACATAGTCGAGTGTTTTCGAGAATAGTCATAAATTGTTCGAGCATAGTCGGAATGGTTCGAACAAAATCGGGAGTGCTTGAAAAAAGTCGGTATTGTTCTAATAGATTCGGGAATGTTCGGATAGATTCGGGAATGTTCGGATAGAGTCGGGAGTGTTCGGATAGAGTCGGGAGTGTTCGGATAGAGTCGGGAGTGTTCGCGTTCGCCTATACCCCCTGAGACACTTAGGCCACCAAAAGAAATTGAATATTATTTACTGTGCGACCCACGAGCAAACAAGAGACAGAAACTCGGACTCAGGGTTGAAGACTTCTAGATCATTCGGCCAATCAAGCGGGCAATGAGTGGTCATACACAGGGAAAAACGGTATCTTTGTGCCAAATGTGCTCTTTCTCAAATACGAACGATCTACTGACATTACACTGCATACAAACACCGTGTGATTTTTTTTTGGAAGAGGGGGACGAGAGGGGGGATAAGGGTATTGGGAAGGGGGGGGGGATCTTTTAAAATGCCGCCAGCACTAGGGTCGATGTTGTGCGATCGGAAAAGCTGCTCGTAGCTACTCAATAAATTTGGCAACAGAGTAATGCAAGTGATGTTTTTGCGTGGGATCTTTTTGTTGCGTTCCTCTTCAACAGGCATATCAAACTCGTTTTATCATGAGGGCCAAATTTAAAAACACTAAGAGGGCCGCATTTTCGAAAAATTCTTATCAATACAAAAATAATATTAAGACTATATAATAAGAAATGGTTATATATACATAGATATCGGGGGAGGCATTTGATTTGAGACACCAGAATATCCAAAGATTGAAGCATTTTAGAAGAAAAAAAAAATGCTTCGTAAAAAGTTTATTTTTTAAAGGGGAAAGAGATTAGCACTTGTAGTTTTTAATTTGGTGGATGTCTTCAAAGATATTTCAAGGTCAACTTTATTTATTTTTTATTAAATAAAAACATATAATTATTTTAAATACATTTTACTTTACAAAAAAAAAACACTATTGCTTAAAATTTTTATAATTGACATTAACTTTTCAAGATATTTTAACTTGTATTTTTTTTAAAACAATTTTTATTCAAGAACATTTATCAGAGTAGTTTTATAAATTATATTGCATTTTATGTAATATGGCATAATGTAATAAAAATCAAAAAGTGTTATACGAGTTAGAATATTTCCAAAAAGTTATGTTAAATAACAAAAATTCTGGTAAAAGTTTTTTTTTTGTGTGTAGAGTAAAATGCCGCTAAAACTATAGGTTTTAATTAAAAAAAAAAAACAAGGTGAAACTCAAAACCTTTGTAAATCCACCCTTATTTACCAAAGAATAAAGGCTGGTACACAATATTAATATTAAATAAGAATCCCAAAAACATAATAAATGCAGAGGAGCCGATAGGACGATCACAAGGTAAATAAATAGACCGTACTCAGGTCCATTTGTCTTCTGCTTCCCAGAACCCACTCTACAAATATTTAATAACTTAAATATTGGAAACTCTATGGCTATCAGTGAAGGATATAACATAAGTATATGAAACTATTTATTAATATAAGATATAGATAGATTAAATATTGCACAATACAAAGAAAAAATTCATAGGAGAATATTATAAATGCAATAGTCACGGGTCATATCAATCACCCTAAACTTGATTAATAATAGATTACTCGAGTCATCAATGACTTCCACAAAAGATTCAATTTAAAGTACCTCTGACAAGACATCTTGTGAATGTGAGGAATGCCAGGTCTCCACCGTGGTTCGGATCCCACATTAAACTGTAGGTCCTCCATTTCATCTCGCAATCACCTTACCATTACACATTAGCGTGAGTTCGTATAACCAGAACGGGTAGTAAGACGCGGTGCTAATAATAATAATAATAATAATAATAATAATAATAATTTAAAGTACTTGTAATACTTTCCAAGTATTAACACTTGTACATAAATAGATACAACACCGGACCAAGTGTCCTTAAGATGACAAAGCCTAATTCCCGCCAGGTGGGCTTCAGAACCGATCCCAAACAATAACATCAACTCAATCATAGGTTGTCAAGTTTTTTAAAAAGATATTATAAAAAATATTACCTATAATAAATAGTAAAAATAATACTGAATAAAAAAATCATTTTTTATGCCGGACGGGCTATAAGTTAATAACACAATTCTCATAACAATATAAAATCAATCTTCTCAAAAATATGGCGTCTTGACAAGAGATGGAATACAAGCTTTAACCATTATACAAGGAATAATGAAACTCTATGGCCATATTGTATGATGATTCATCCTAAGGACCATGGGGCCATACAAAACTATGGATAGGGCCCAAATTTTGACATGCCTGCTCTACAACTTTGCGACAATTTTCTAATCCTGTCATGAAAATTTATGTATCCATGCACTTCTTTAGACAAATACTATCAGAAAAGCCCTTAAAAATATATAAAATAGTTCCCAATGTATGGACACTTTCTAATAATCCTGTATAAACAGTTATCATGTTGGGGATGTTGACCCTACAGGGTGACAAATAAACCAGTTCTAAGAAGAGTGGGTGAGAAGAGAACCATTTTGGATGTGATTCTTCGGTACAAATCAGACAGGATACATCCTTAGGAGGAACTGTCTTCTGCACGACGTCATAGAAGGAAAGGTTGAGGGAAAGAGGAGCTTAGGAAGAAGGAGGAGGATTCAAATACTGGATGACTTGAAGGAAATAAGAAAATTCTGGGAGTTGAAGGAGGAGGCAGAGGACAGAGGCCATTGGAGGTTTAAGTTCACTGACAATCGAACTAGTAGACTCCCATACACCTCGTATCGATCACACTAACGATTTATCCATGGTAAAGGTCTATACATACCGAAACAAGGTTAAATGGGTGGAAAACCCGAATATCGATGAAACGTCGCTTAATTATTCTATGAGCGTCATGTATTAACACGATCTCTAATCTGCAATGCTAATAATCATAATTATATTCCACACCATTTGTGATATTTGGGTCAATTGGTGAACCGTTTTCAGTGGAAATGCGATTTCCCTCTTAACTACTTTGACATTTTATTTGAGAAATATTTAGAATTCTATAAATGTAGCTTTATTTATTTAAAGTGTTTTTATCGGTCAGATTTTTTTTTTTCAGAATAAATATGAGATGTGTATTTTATTTGACCGGAAATTGATAATAGTAATTGAAATTTACAATCAATTTAAAGCTTAATAAGTTTTGAAACCTGCCTCGGTGGTCACATGGTCTAACGCGCTACTCTCACATTATACTAGACTGGCCGATGATGGGGATATTTAGACTCGAACCTACTAGGTCATAGATGTACTGAGATGTTTTTTTTCCAAAATGGTTCTTCACTCTCCCTCCATGCTAATGCCATTATCTTTCCTCTACACATAGCCTTCATAATCCCTAAAACCACTAGTGTAATTAGTACCTAAGTGTATAACTGTGAACAGGTAGTAAAACGCGCTGCTAAAAAGAAAATAAATTATTATATGTGAGTGTCACCTGAACCACACCTTGTCCCCTGGTCGTTAATTTACAATTCTGTTGAGAAAGTATTATTATTATTAGCACCTCGTCCTACTACCCGTTCGGGTTATACGCACTTACGCTAATGTGTAATAGTAGGGTGATTGTGAGATGAAATGGAGGACCTACAGTTTAACGTGGGATCCGAACCACGGTGGAGGCCTGACATTCCACACTTTCACAAGATGTGATTAATACACGTCTTGTCAGAGGTGAAGGAAGGGGTTTGGTAATCAGATAAATCTTTGCCAGGACCGAGGATTGAACCCCGGACCTCAACATAGAAGGTCTACTGTTCACAAAACTACTAGTGAGACTGTAGTAACGATAATAACAAGGAGGGAGGGAGGTCTACTGTTCACAGAACTACTAGTAGGACTGTAGTAACGATAATAACATGGAGGGAGGTCTACTGTTCACAGAACTACTAGTAAGACTGTAGTAACGATAATAACATGGAGGGAGGTCTACTGTTCACAGAACTACTAGTAAGACTGTAGTAACGATAATAACATGGAGGGAGGTCTACTGTTCACAGAACTACTAGTAGGACTGTAGTAACGATAATAACATGGAGGGAGGTCTACTGTTCACAGAACTACTAGTGAGACTGTAGTAACGATAATAACAAGGAGGGAGAGAGGTCTACTGTTCACAGAACTACTAGCGAGACTGTAGTAACGATAATAACAAGGAGGGAGAGAGGTCTACTGTTCACAGAACTACTAGTAAGACTGTAGTAACGATAATAACATGGAGGGAGGTCTACTGTTCACAGAACTACTAGTA
>CABFVZ010000860.1:94141-116291 GCA_902151445.1 Timema monikensis | reverse complement strand
CCCTCATCCAAACCTTGGGTCTACTTCTAAATGAGAATTCTACTCAAAAGCTTGAATTTTTGCTGCAGCTTAACCTTCCTTAATATTTTTTTTTAAATATGTGCATATATATATTTATATATATATTGCAATCTACTGAAGCAGAAAAATCTTTGCTTCACCGAGCTCTTTACTTACAGTTCATGGTTAAATTTCGGCGTGTTCTTTCATTATTTATTTTTGGGCCGGTAAGCATCTCTCTCTCTTTCTATCTATTTTACACACATACACACACACAAAACCAGTACCTGAAAAGGACGAAATAAAAGGACGAGCGAGAGAGAGAACGCTAGAAAAACACACACACATAAAATGAAGGGGTCCAATTTTCATCATTTACTTATCCAGCTCCGTGCGTGCGTGCGTGTGTGGGTTCATGTAATTTCCAATCTTAATCCTAATTGATCACACATTCTCCTACCTTCTCCCACCTACCTTCTAAACTCTTCACCCCTTACTTCTCTCTCTTTTTTGCTAATTCGTAGGGGATATGATGCAATAATTCCAATTATAAAAGAGATTATATGTGATTATATACAATTAGCCCTTTCGTTGGTGTGTGGAGTGACCCAAAATATATAGACAGTAGCAGAGGCTACGTGAATAATTGGATTTCACAAGAGCATCTAGTGCGTAGCTTCACGCGCGTAACAACCCCCCTCACCACCCTATACTACATCCCAAACCCACCCAACCAACCATCCCTTACTCTCTTCCCTATTCCCCAAAAACCCACCCCCATTTCCTCGAATTATTCATAATGAGATTATAGAGTTAATGAAATGTCATTACTGGATTTATCGATCAGTTTAATTAGAAGACGCGGCTTAAGGGGTTCTCGAAAATTTAAAGGGGTGGAAGTGTATTGGAGGGTGAATTTCTATCGTATGACCTTCGAAATAACTAAACCACCTCTCTCCAACAAGAATTCCACAAAGTTACAATTATAGAAGGAAAAAGATGGGGTTGATATAATAATTCTACTGTTAAGTTTGTCGAATTTAGTCATACTAGTTGTGTTTTCTCTCTCTCTCTCTGTCTCTCTCTGTGTCTGTCTGTCCATCTGTGTGTTGCTTTTGAATAAAACAATAGGAAGGGAAATGGGGTTTAATCACTTCATCAGAATATTCAATATTTGATCCAAGCTATAAATTATAGAGCAGTGTCATTGACGTCAAATTTTCTCTCTCTTTTTTTAAAATAAAAATAGGATTACCGGTCTATTATGGGGGGAAAATAAGGAATACTTAATTGGCGGTCAGAAAATTACTTTATCAAAAGGAGAATATATGCCTATTGCATATATAAAGGTTTTGACACAAAGCTAGGTGTATTTTCTTTAAAAATTAAAAAATTAAAAACTTATGTTATTGTTTGGATCAACCGAGAATAAAATTTTTAGCTTCTCAGTTTTTTTATTATCTACTGGTCCTACTACGCGTTTGGCTTGTACCTATATTCTAACTAAGTTAATATGTTAAGGAAGTTTTATTTAGCGTAAGTGTACCGACATTTGCGTGGAAAAAGAATGGAAAACCACTTAAGTTAACCCACCTTCAGTAAATTCGATTGAGATTTGAACCCCGATCTTCCCATCATTAGCAGTCTAGTTTAACACGAGCGTAGCGCGTTAGACTACGTGGCCACCGAAGCGGGTACCATCGATATTTAATTTTTATAAGATTAATGTAAATAATTTTTTTGTAAGAGCTTCAGAATGTATTTTTTTTCTGTTACAAAGGCACATTTGGTCCAAATATTATTACTATTATTATTATTAGCACCGCGTCTTACTTTCCGTTCGGGTTATACGCATTTACGCTAATGTGTAATGGGTAGGGTGATTCTCAGATGAAATGAAGGACCTACAGTTTAACGTGGAATCCGAACCACGGTGGAGGCCTGGGCATGCCACACATTCACAAGTTGTGATTAATACACGTCTTGTCAGAGGTGAAGGAAGGGTTTGGTAATCAGATAAATCTGTGCCGGGACCAAGATTGAACCCCACACAGAAGTCCGACACCTTACCCCCTAGACCACCAGGTCACCTAAATTTGGTCTAAAAAATTTGAGAACCTCTGGTCTGAGGCATTGCAATAAACTAGACTGCCACTTACGGAGAGATAAGGGTTCGTATGTAATAAGTGTTTATCATGAATGATTGTCCACCCTCTCTTCACGCAAATGCAAGTACACTTTATCTAACTTTAACCTTTCTAATCTCTAATATATTGGTGACCTGGTGGTATAGGGGTAAGGTGTCAGACTTCTATGCTGGCGGCCGGGGTTCAATCCTCGGTCCCGGCAAAGATTTATCTGATTACCAAACCCTTCCTTCACCTCTGACAAGACATCTTGTGAATGTGAGGAATGCCAGGTCTCCACCGGGGTTCGGATTCCACGTTAAACTGTAGGTCCTTCATTTCATCTCACAATCACCCTACCATTACACATTAGCGTAAGTGCGTATAACCCGAACGGGTAGTAAGACGCGGTGCTAATAATAATCTAATATATTAGAGTAATTAGTACACGTATATCATGATTAATTTTATACTTTCCCTTCAAGTGAATGCGGGTAAACTTAATCTAAATTCGACCTTTATCATCTCTAGAATATAAGCGTAGCTAGTGATAGTATATCCTGAATAATTTTACACTCTATCTTCACCCAAATGCGGTTATATTTCCTCTAAATTAAATCTTTCTCATATATAACACATTAGCGCAATTAGTATCCGTATATCTTGACTGAGTAGTGAGATATAAAAATAGGAATCTATTTTAAAATTAAAAAGAAAAATTTTAATTTATATTTTGGAAGCTGAGAACTCCACGTACCAAGTGAAATGCACCCGCATCAGCATTAAGAGAGCCTATTAAAAATATTACCTTTGAAAATAAATCCTACAGTGATCTTTCTGGCCAATACAAACACGAGCTTGACGTTTAGTCCGATGTTTCAACCAATTTTGATATTTAGTTCCTTCTTAAAGAGTCATGTTTTCTGATACCTTATAAATACAAATATTGAACGAGTTAAAAAGTCTTTATTCATCCATTTTTTTAAGGGAAAATGGCGTCAGTTGTTTCAGAACTAAAGGACGACTTTATAATAATTTCAAAAATAAATTAATGGCTGTGCCCAAAATTTATGTAACACGTGTGTGTGAAGAATGAAAATTTCTCTTTGACGTCAGAGAGAGAAAAAAAAAATCCAACAACGTTCAAATGATTTATCCACCAAAATACGTTTGAGAAAAAAAAAAGTTTATGAAAGATGTTGATTCTACTTTTGATACTAGCTATCAAAGTGATGCCAACTACTTTCTATATTTCCTTCTCNCTTCTTACTTTTTCCTCCAAGAATATTTCCTAAAGTTTATTTAGAATCCCCCCCTCCCCCTCACCCTCTGCTCTTCATATCTTATGTAGAGTCAACATTACAGTTATATAAGTTTACTTTTTGGTTGTAAAACTTGTGTGGAGTAAACTTGCATTTTCCAAAATAACTTTGATCATTTTCATCTTTCCTCTCTTTTGATACTTTTGAAAAGTGTGTACGTCTATAACTTTACTACCTCCTCTTAAAGTCAGACTTTTATAATTTATTTTTTTAATATATAGTTATTATTAAATGCCTTGGTTGGAATTTTCCACAAAATATAACATATGTATTTTTTACTTTCTCTCGACACCTTAAAGAGAGAGAGTATTGTGATCGTCAAAAAAATCTACCTAGAAAAAAGTCGACATTTCATGACCACTTGAAACAAAACAAAAATTGTAATCGAAATGCTGTCTGTCTGTCTGTCTGTGCCTTGAGCTGGAGCCAAAACTATTTTACCGATTGGGCTACAACTTTTATCTGGGGGATTTTTGGAATTTAATACCTAACCCTAAAATTAAGGGTAGTTTACTGAAGTGTAAAAAAGGAAAAAAAATCGATTTTCTCAAAATTTCTTAATACGATTTTGATTTAATTGTATATATAAACAAAATGGAAATTCTTCTTTGATCATGAAAATGACTTCGAGGGTAATTTACACGAGGAAAATTTTCCAATTTTCATTATTTATCCACAACTATTTAAGATACGTAATAACTTATATTTGTAAAGTTGTAGTCCTATTAAAGACAGAAATATTTTATTTGAAATATATTTTTATGAAACCAATAGTTTGTGAGCTATAGGCAAATATATATTATATATACTTTTTAATTCAGGTATTTGAAAATGAATTTGATTCTTATGCTCTCTGAAGGACAAAGATGTTTCTCTTTTCTCAATTTTTCTGTAACAATGTTCCTAGTTCCTAATGCCTTAGAGTAAGTAACAGTGTATATTATTTCACTTATGATCTTTGGTGTATTGTTTCTACAAACACATGTATATCTATTATTTCGTTTCCCAAATCTTACTAGTTTTTAGTAAATGTCTATTTTAAGATAAAAGCTAGAGAAAATCTGTGCAGTGTAACGTAACAATTATTTTGTATTTTTCTTGACACAATAAAAAGTTCTCTTTATTTAAACTCTTTATGAACTCACCAATTAAAAGGCGAAACCACAACCTTAATTCGCGTTTCTCTCAAACCCACCTTAAAACATAATAGAAGAAAGGTTTCACCTGAATAAGGAAATATATCGCAATGACAAAAAAAAAATAAAGATTTAAAATGTTTTCGGTGGAGGTGATGTCGGTACCATCTTCTGGACTGATAAATGGATGAAAGAATTGAAAGCGAACGACACAAAGGATAAGGGATGGAGGGGGTGAAATGACTACAGTACTACAAGATGAGAGATGTAACCTGAGCATGGTCCATACCTTTTAATACTCCCACACCCTAAATATCTTCAATTATTTTCGAAGACCCCTAATTTTTACTAGCATATTAAAAACATTTTCCACTAATTTGTCTATTCTTGTTTCAATTGTATTACCTAAATGCTATTCGCATGCAGGAGTCGGTTTCGCTGCTTTGTTTTAATATTTACCTTTGCGAAAAATTCCTTTTCACATAAATAAGTAGAAATAAAGGGCAGAATTTCTTTGAAAAAAAGATGATTGTAATAAAGTTTAATTTTCTTCACACAGTGATAACAGTTGGTGAATATCTTTTAAGGGTGTTCGTGAATTTAACGACAACTTTTTCTCTTCTTTTAAAAAGTTTATCATCTAATGCTTATGATATATATTCAACAACTGTTGATATCAACATATCGAGAGGGTGACCTGGTGGTCTAAGGGGTAAGGTGTCAGACTTCTGTGCTGGGGGTCCGGGGTTCAATCCTCGGTACCGGCACAGATTTATCTGATTACCAAACCCTTCCTTCACCTCTGACAAGACGTGTGAATGTGTGGAATGCCCAGGCATCCACCGTGGTTCGGATCCCACGTTAAACTGTAGGTCCTCCATTTCATATCATAATCACCCTACCATTACACATTAGCGTAAGTGCGTATAACCCGAACGGGTATTAAGACGCGGTGATAATAATAATAATAATGTGGAGAAAACTTAGCTCTATGTTTGTACTTGAGAAATATTTGATTTATTTTGCCAAAAAAAGTGTTTACTATAAAAAAAAATCTGTATACTTGGGTTTCCTACACCCAAAGCAACATCCTTTATCTCGGAATACTATAAGCGAGTTGGAGAATGACAAATGGTTTACGTGTAGTTGGAGTGAGAGAAGTAAAACCACCTTAACACTATTCCCTTGTCTGTTTATCAATTCCTTTATTTGCTTATTTTTTTAAAATGTATCCCCCTTCTACCCCCTACACCTTGCTCCCCATGGCATGTTTGAACCAAGTTGTAAGCATTTCAATACGCCTACGGGTTAATGATGAGAAAGTTTTAGTTTGTATATTTATTTGTGATATATGGTGTGCTTTTTCTGAATCATTTTAGATACATCTCAGAATAAGACTCGCATACTTAATGAATTCTAGAATCATCGAAACACCTCATCCCCGACCATGAAATTAATCACCGTGGAAAGAGATGCCAAAATTTCACCAATGACACGTGTCTAGAATCGAACCTGTAGCCCTTTACTTAAGATCCAAACTACTTACTGAACGCAGAGTAAAAAAAAAAAAAATTTACGAAACGAACTCATATTTTATCCTCATCAATTAGGGAAAAAAACAGATATCTTCAAGTAAATCAGGCTGAGATTCAATCCCCGATCTAATGGTGTTCACCTCAGTAGAATAATTGATAGGATTAATATAAATAATGGATCGTTTATTTGACTAGAATTATTCCCGAAATATAGATATTTAGGGTCTATATAGGCTCTTTAAGGATTTTAATTTATCAATAAAATCTTGGGAAGCTATATAGGGCTTAAATATTTATATTTTGTAAATAACTCATACAAAACAAATGATAATTTTTGGTAAAGTTGATTTACCAACCTGTGATCAAATTTTTACGTAAAAAAAAAATATCACATTTGTTTACTCACATATGAATTTAAAAACTTTATATTTAATTATTTTATTAAGCTCTTGACACAATTTAAAATAAAAATGTGTTGGACCGACTAAGAAAATAAACATTTCATAAAAGTTAATTAATTGTATTTCTTAACGACTTTGATTTTGTTTTCATGCACGCCACCTTACTACCCATTAGGGCTATCCGCAGATTTACACTAAGAGAGTAGGGGATGAGTAGGATATAATTAAGAGAAAGTGCTCAAACACTCCCATGGAGGGAGTAGGGGGGAAATCATTTAAAGGTGGGAAACATTTTACTATACAAGTCTGGTATTAAAACTCCAAACTTTACGCCATTGATAAACCCAGAACAAGATGAGACTGACGTATTGTTCCACGTGGTCACTGGCAGGGCCTATTTTATAGAAAATAAATGCCCAAATTTTCGCCCTTAACAAATTATATATTCGTGTTAATTTTATAGGTGACCTGGTGATCTAGGTGTAAGGTGTTGGACTTCTATGCTAGGGGTCCGGGGTTCAATCCTCGGTCCCGGCACAAATTTATCTGATTACCAAACACCTTCCTTCACCTCTGACAAGACGTGTATTCATCACAACTTGTGAATTTGTGGAATGCCCAGGCTTCCACCGTGGTTCGGATCCCACGTTAAACTGTAGATCCTCAATTTCATCTCACCATCACCCTATACACCTTAGCGTGAGAGTGTGATAACCCGAACGGGTAGTAAGACGCGGTACTAGTATTAATGATACTGTTATAATTTTCGTTTCTCCTGTAAATACTCCTGATTTATCTTCACAAATACCTTTCTTTATTTTTATTTTCCAGCTTGTTTTTTTTTTTGTTTCTGCTTCTCGTATTCTTAAAACCTACTAACGTCCTTTTATCTTGCCTTTCATTCATTTATAACTTTAATCTTTCCTTGCCAAGTACTAATCTCCTCCCCATTTTTCATTCTTTTATTTATATATAATTCTTGCCTTCTAAAAGTCAAAAACGAAATATTATATTATTTTTAATTCGCACCAAAAAAAAAAAAGAAGAAAAAAAATGGCTGTAGGTAAGAAGTATTTCGGTATATTTCGTCAAAAGTTTGCAGTATTGCTTATACAGGGTGGTGGGGGTGGGGTTTTTTTTTTAGGGGTTGGTGAGTGGTTATAGGGGTAGAAATAAGCTTATACAAGTATTCCAGAGAGATGTAACGTGTAAAACTACATTTGTACAGTCTGCGGGGAAAGGATACAGGAGTAAGAGGAGCAAGGGGGAGAGAGGGACTTATCTAAATCTATTTCCAGTACAAACGAACTCTCCTCCTCCCCTCCTCCCTACTTAACTCCCCCTTTTTCCATCTCACAAAATTTCCCGGAATGACGCCTCTCTAATTAGCCTGTAGCGAAGATATTCGTAAGAGTAGTGGTAATGAGAACGTACAAATATTAGCTTTTACTTCTGTTCAACCCTTACCTCCCCCCCAAAAAAACCCTTATACACCCCCGACAACCCTCCTACCACCCAAGCAATTTAAACTCCTCCTTTTATTTCTAGAAAAAAAAAAAGTTAAAAAAGAAATATCTGTAATACTATTTCTCTTCTGTTAAGTCAAAGTTTGCCGGGAGGATATTTTGAATTCGTATAATATCTGTGTGTGTATATATGCGAGACTAATATCTAACAGAAGTTAAGAGCAAATAAAGAGCTAGGGCTTTAAATTTCATCATAAAGCCCACACAACCCCCTCTAGAAATGGGTTGATTATTATTTGTTTACGTTCTAGAAACACGTGTGAAGGCCTAGCGCTGTATTAGGCTTAGATTCATTCATAGCTTAAAGCTAACAACTATACCATATCTTCGCTAGGAGAGGTGGTGATAGTTTGAATAAAGTACTTTATTGCAAACATTGTTTGTAAATGACTAATGTAAACCTATATTTATATAATTATTTGCTTAGTAATACTATATTATCAATCGCTTTTAAACTAAATATCATCTCTGAGGGAACTGTATGGTTACTATTGGGAAACAACTTGTCATTCTATTGTTTTCATGAGGTCAATCTTCAAATATCATCTCTGAGGGAACTGTATGGTTACTATTGGGAAACAGCTTGTCATTCTCTTTTCATATTGTCAATCTTCAAATATCATCTCTGAGGGAACTGTATGGTTACTATTGGGAAACAGCTTGTCATTCTCTTGTTTTCTTGTGGTCAATCTTCAAATATCATCTCTGAGAGAACTGTATGGTTACTATTGGGAAACAGCTTGTCATTCTCTTGTTTTCTTGTGGTCAATCTTCAAATATCATCTCTGAGAGAACTGTATGGTTACTATTGGGAAACAGCATGTCATTCTCTTGTTTTCATGTGGTAAATCTGCAAATATCATCTCTGAGAGAACTGTATGGTTACAATTGGGAAACAGCTTGTCATTCTCTTGTTTTCATGTGGTCATTCTTCAAATTAAAGACAAGTTTCGCAACACTGGTTAGTAGAGGTTGCCAGTATCTCTTTCTTACCCCAACACACCGCCTTCAGACATAACTGAGAGCGAGGAGATTTGGCAACAGTTATCTGAGAGAGAGCGAAGATAAAGTTTTTCTACATAAGACGATAAGTTCCTTCAGCAATTATATTGGCTGTAAAAAATACTTCCATAAGGGTCATTGTAAAGTTGGTGTTTTCTTAACTCATTGAAAGAACAAAATTTATTAATAAAAATATTATGCTTTAGTTTTACGATTGTGACAACTAGAGACATGAAATAGTAAACTAACAAGTATTTTATTCAAACTTGTATCTGTTTAAAAATGTCCATCTAAGTAAATAAAAAATTAATCTGTTTTTATTAATTAGAAGATAAAGATCCATAAAAAATAATGGTTTCTTAATAAAGCGTTTTTATTCATTAAATAGTGCATGAACACAATCGAAAATGGTTTATATGAAGTCCTCAACCAACCTTTTTTCGACTGGTTCACCATATTAATTTATGAATAAAACGCACCATTTTAAAGGCTCTCATTAATAACGCATTTCTTAAGTGAACCACAAACACTGCTTCCACAAAAATTATAAATGCTAACAATTATTTTCATAAGTTTGTGTTTCAATAATTTAATATTTGTTAAAAGAAAACAAATAATTAGAAACAAATTGTTTGTTGAGAAATTTTTAAAATATAAAAGTAGCCAAAACTCAATGTATGGTTTTGCAGAGTATATATATTTTGGCGAATGGATACAAGGTAACTTTTCGTAGGTGTCACAACCTCTCCTATCTTAGATAATGCATAACAGTACATAGGTTACAGTGTATAGATATTCACCATTTACAATGAAACGTAATTAAGTCCTACTCAAATAGGTTCGTATTTTTTATTTATGGAAGTTCACATCTTGGCTGTTGACAAGAAAATGTAAAACTATGAATATACAAAACAATAGTTTCATCGATTTTGAAACATGTTATTTTACTTTAAGATGATAAGATACTTGGGGTTTTCGAAAACCTAATATTTTTCGAAATCATTTGATCCAATTTAAGGGGGAAGATATTCTAAACCAGATAAAAAATATTTTCTTCAAAAATTTGCTAAAAATAGTTTAATTAAAAAGCTAATAAAAAATTCAAAAATCCTGTCTCAAGGTGCATTCGGACCCCCTTCCGTCCACCTATGTTAAGAATTTCAGATCTCTGCGTGCCGTAGATTTGTCGGGGCATCACAAACAAACAAACAAACAAACACTTCCTTTTATTATTATAGAAGATACACCTCTGACAAGACATCTTGTGAATGTGGGGAATGCCAGGCCTCCACCGTGGTTCGGATCCCACGTTAAACTGTAGGTCCTTCATTTCACCCTACCATTACACATTAGCGTAAGTACGTATAACCCGAACGGGTAGTAAGACGTGGTGCTAATAATAATAATAATAATAATAATTATTATTATTATTATAGAAGATAGAACTAAAATGATTTGTCTTTTAAATACGTATCGACATCGTAAAAATAATTTTTGAAAATTTTTAATATTCAATCATGAGTAAACAACTCTTAAACTATAGTTTAACTAAAAAAACTTGTTTAAAATTTAAAACCTTCCCCGAATACCAATTTTTAACAAAACTATATTGAACAAGTTTCGAAAAATTTCAAATTTCCCAAAAGAATCTATCAGTCACCTACTCCATGGCGTCTGCCCACAATCTAGCCATACCGACAGAATAGTTAACCATCTGTTGGTGAAGACAGTGCCAATTTCTGTGGATAGAGGTTGTCATGTGGTCGGCACAGCACGTTCTTAGGCAATTAATCTCAGTATTCTAGGCCGGAGTTACTACTTTCCCATTCAAATGGCTCCTAATTTTTTCCTCGTGAAGCTGAATTGACCTCATTTCAGACCCAATGCCTCACATTACATATGCTAACATCCTCCCTCCCCAATTTTTTTTTAAATATTAAAACCTTTTCAGATATTTATTTTGAATAAAATAGTCTAAACAACATTTAGGAAAAATTACTAATTTTCAAAATATATTTCATAAGTAAACTTTCCTTAAAAACCCTTTTAAGGTTTTTGGGGTGATGGAGGGGTTCAGTATTTTCTTGAGTTTTTTATTAAAATAGGAGGGGGGGGTGGAGGGTTGTATTTAATCTTACGTTAGGTTTTTTATCAATGTTTATGCAGAGACAAAATCCTTAATTAATGTTTTCATAAGATTCGTCTCACTTTCTTTAAGTTTATTATAATTTTAATTATTATTACTATAGAGTAAATTAATTAAGTAAATTAGAGTATGATAATTAATGAGATTAAATAATTCTAAAATTTCATATCACTTGCTTTATTACCAATCCTTATGTCTAAAATTAATTTAAGATTAAAATAATCAAATTTACCCAATCGTAAAATATTATTCAAGATAGAGTGGGGTGTCAGAAAATCTTATATTCGCTTCTGTGGGGGAATAAAAGGTTCAAAATAATTTAAAAAAATGCTTACGTAATTATAAAAATGTAGTTTAATTAAAATCATGACTCTATAGTATCCAGATATCCAATTTGAGCATAATAGGTGTATTATAGAGCAATATTAAAAGGTCTTCTTCACAGGTAAGAAAGCTACGCCGTCGAAACAAATTACCCCTTTGAAAAGCCACAAGCAGCCCCGTCGAACAACATTAGACTGCGGTGGTATTACCGAGATGTATCGAAGAAGAAACTCGACTCGGATGTAAATGAACCCACTTCTTACCACTAAACTTCTAAAGTCTCCTTTAACTCTGTGGAAAACTGTTGGGCGAACTTTCAAGACACAAGTTTAAGATTGTTCGTCGGGTCTCTCTAATAAATCGACGGCGATAAATGAGTGGTTGGGTTTCCCTCCGTTGTCTATTGAACAAGTACTTGAAGAATGAGGTGATACACAAGTATACAACAGACTTAAACCTAAGAAGGGAAGTTAAAATGACGGGCAATTAATATCAACTAATACAATACTCACTTGTAGGAACTTGGGATGTTACTGCTAGTTTATTTCGGCATTAAATCAGTTATGGACACATAAAATCGAGGTGAATACTAGTCTACATTTTCAAATACCGGGTGAGGTATTTAATTCGAGATACCAGAATATTCCCTCCAAATAGATTCGGGTACAATTCCTATTAATATAACTTTCCTAATCCCTAAAACCATTATCGTTATTATTACGTAAGCGTATAACCTGAACGGGTAGTAATACTCAGTGCTAAAAAAAAAGTCTCGTCATGTTTGTAATGTATGTCTGAAGCCCTTCCTAATTTCTTTTGTTTCCTATACTTCCTTATTCGTACCGACCCGGATATTTGGGTATTATTGGATAGCTGACGAACACCTCTTTTCCACATTTCTGGCTGGCTTTCCGGGGAGAATAAGATGACATTGTGAAATTTCTAGAATATTTCAACTTCAATCAAAATTTTCTTCACCAAAACTGTAATGAGATTTAATTGTTTTTAGTTAAATCAATAGATCTCGATGAGAGTTGTTGATTGTCATTACAACGAGCGTTGTTCTACGACAGAGAGCAAAGTAAAGTTTGATTCACTAGCTCGCCGAAAAATAGAAAGCAGAATCTGCGCAGTAAATCACACTCTTTAAGTTGACCCATGATGCATTGCAACGCAAATATAAAACAGTTGATTACTAACATATTTTATTTTCTAGTGGATAAACATATATTTTAGATCATTCTCCCGATGTATGTTTTCAAATTATAACGCTGTGTCGTGACACAATTCAATACATCGATACACACTCTTTACATTAACGGGTTATTACAAATCTCCTCACAACAACCAACGAAGCTGTCTGCTCGCTTCTAGCTCTACAGCGCATGCGCACTGATTTTAGATAGTTGGTTCTGTGTCTAACATCTCGAGCAGAGTGGACAAAGTGGAGAATAGTTTAACTTCAGCAGAACAGCTCGCGCCGATTAAGCGGAAATCTTGTGATTGGTTTAGAGCGCGTCACGTGACCACGTTTCTGTTCCGCGCTAGTTTTTCGGCGAGCGTGCGAATCCACAGTTAAACTGGGTGGAAATTTCAGAGGCACGGTGGATCGTACACAAAATGGTGGACCCCTCCTTACCAACCACGTGGCGATCAATGACGAACCTTTATTCCCTCAGCCATCGAATGATATCAGTTTTGTTTGGCTATCTTTTAATACTATATATACTACATAAGCCAAACCTTTTCGAATAATTTTGTTTCACTCAACTTTTCGGCCCGTACACCCCCCTCCCCCCCCTCTAGTACTGTTATGAATTTACTGAAGTATTCACATCAAAAACTGACGTTCACTTGTCATTAAATATGAATTGTATTGTGATTTGAAATGACACTGCCGATACGTGATATGTGACTTTACGCTGACGTAATTTATTTGGTGAATCAAACTTAAATCTACCTTCCTCCAATCTTTAAATTCAAGGAATTTAAAAATAAATAAATTTGAAATTTATCTTTATATTTCAAGCTTAAATATATTTTATTTATTTCTACTTGGATTTAAAGATGATATATTTCCTTAGTATTCTGTTTAATTATTTTTTTATTTAAAGAATTTAAAGTTCAATTTATAAACCGACTGATTACATTAGCACACAACGTATTTACTAATTTAAATCTAGTACAGACACAACATTCAGGCCCCCGGCCGTTAAATAATTGTGAAAGAGGAAACCCACATATAACCAATTATAGTTAGTATAGGTTAACCTGGGAATCGAACCCGGGATCCTTAGAATTGTGGACAGACATGCTATGACTGAGCTAGGGTGTTGGACTTTGGTAATCAAGTTAGCTAAAAAAACAAATGATTACTATATTCATTAGTGCATTTGGTTCATAGAGAATAGTTAGTTGTCTAAGTGATTCGTCACGTGACGCTCACAATTGATGTCGAAATTAAAATAAATACGATAAAGTTTCTCTATCGATTGTTTGAAATTTGAAATTCTAATAACTTTGGACAGGCCACTAAAAATAAACCCCTTTTTTTGAATGGCCACTGTATTGAAACGGATAGCCAGATCATTTAACGATATACATATATCGTTCAACCCAGGCTAAAAGAATTTTCCTGGCAAATTTCGTTAATATCGGTCGACGCATCTTGCAACTATCGTGAAACAAAAACCAGTCGAGCTAAAACAGAACCTCGCTTAAATAGAGTTCTATTTTGGCAAATAAAACTAATAAATTGTTTGCATTTTATAAAGGTCTGTGAAATGAAATAGATTTTTCATTTCACAATAGTCTAAATCAAAAGTTCCCAACCTTAAAATATTCCAAATTAGTTAATAGTTTTTCAGAACATAAAACTAAATACATCCACATGTGTTGGGGAATCTCCTCACACACCTGGGAGATAGATTTTTTTTTTTTTACAATCGATCCCTTTTGTTTACCCTATTACAAATACTTGTGAAACATAGTTTCGAGAACACTCTTTCTCCCTCTCTCCCTCTCTCTCTCTCTCTCGCTTCTAGAACGAACGGAGCATGGTGTAACTAAAGAAAGACAAAAAAGAACATACTAGAATGATTTTTTTATGAAAGATATACCCAAAAATAAGGCTCCTATAGCCATAACCTTATCCATACTAATATTATAAAGGAGATTTGATTTTTTTTTGTTTGTAATGGATAAACTCAAAAACTACTGGACCGATTATAAAAATTCTTTCACCAATATAAAGCTACATTATCAGCGAGTAACATAGGCTATATTTTATTTTTAAATTTAATTTATTCCTCATAAAAATGTCGATAGTATATTATATAGTCGTTGGAAAAAAAAATTGTTGAAGGGAAAGTGTGGTTGGTGAAGGGGGCGGGGGGTAGGGGTGAGGAAAGAGGAATGAGATGAAAATAGGAGGGAGGATAAAAAGAGGGAGGGGGCTATACAGTGATAGTAGGATTGTATTTTCAAAAAAATAAAATAAAATAAAGTTTTGTTTTTATATTGACATGATGGATGATTTGAAGCTTTGTTTTACAGGATTCTTTACAATATTTTTTTTTACGTGGAAGGGGGGCTATTTATGAATAAACTGGATTTAAATTAATAAAAAATAAATTTCAACCAATCAACGTCTTTTATATATAAAAATAACTAGCAAACCCGCATGGCTTTGCCCGTAACCCACTGTGGTATAAGGGTTATATAAGACGCCCCCTTCCCACCAACCCCTATGGTGTCCATATCTCTGAAACGCAATTCTAAACCAGATAAAAAATATTTTCTTCAAAAATTTGTTAAAAATAACTTTTTTAAAAATATAATTAAAAATTTAAAAATATGGCTTTGAGGTTCATTTGGACCCCCTTCCGACCACCTATGTTAAAAAATTTCAGATCTACGTGCCGTAGATTTGGCTGGGTATCGCACACAAACTAACAAACGAACAAACACTTCCTTTTGTTATTATAGATACACTCGCTTTGCTCGTTGGGGGCTCCGCCCCCAAACCACCAGTGAGTTTTCTTTGCAAGTGGATGTAAAATAATGGTCTGACCGTTTAGCCACAAGAGACCTCCAAAGAAAGGTACGCAGCGACTTTAAAGTTGCTCCACCATTTTTATTTTTATTTTTTGGGGTTAAAAATTAAAAGTTTTAACTTTTTTGGAATTTTCCCGTCGGTTACTATCTAGAAGTTATAAGTTTTTCATATTTCAAGTTTCTATCTCATCTGGAAGTAGGTAAAAATTAATGTCAATGAGTGAGTCAGCCATGTGGCTTTATAGTAGTATAATATTAATACCAAACCCATATAATAATCACGATGGACTACAAACCCAGGACTCCCAAAGAAGTCAATCATACAATCTCATTTCATTCCCACTTCATTATTTGACTCGAGAACGTGAGGCTTCACCAGTGAAAGGATAACACTTCAGCTGTTTCTGTGAAAATTGGAACTGTTGTTGGTCATAAACTGTGTAATATTGGCAAGGAATCTCTACTATTTTATTGACACAGGGGCTATATTCAGAAACACCATTCACGATCAGGTTTTTTTGGAATTATAATTCCACTCACTCCACCTCCCCCCACCCCCAAAAATGTACCATTTAAATGTACCACTTAATTCTGATGACTTCCTAATGAGCTTTCCTGGTACTGAATTTATTGTTTTGTTTTGTTTTAAGATAAGAGTCACGCGAAAACTTTATGACATCGGATCAATACATCATACTTATCTTTACATTACCTAAGGCGCCCGCGAATAATTTATAATGAGATTATTGCGTGAAATTCTTACAAGTTTAAACAATATATTATATGGTTCTCTCAAAATACAATCATAAAAAGTAAGATTATTTGTAGCGTGCCTGTCATCGGAACCCCTATTTTTTCTTAACACTGGTTACGTTTTATAAACACACTCACTTTGCTCGCTGGGGGCTACGCCCTAAACCCCAAGCGAGTTTTCTTTGCAAGTGGATGTAAACTAATGTAATTCCAGAGCTGTTTTTTGATAGATCTTACCATTTAGCCACAAGAGACCTCCAAAGAAAGGTTCACACAGACTTTAAAGCTTCTCCACCATTTTGAATTTATTTCGGGGTTAATTTTTTTTTTTTAACTTTTTGGAATTTTCCCGTCGGTTACAGGCTAGAAGCTATAAGTTTGCCAAAATTCAAGTTTCCAGCTCATCTGGAAGTGGGTAAACATTAATGTCAGTGAGCGAGTCAGCCATGTGGCTTTATGGTAGTATAATATAATAATGAAATTTAAATAAAAAATCTTCATTGGTCTAGAATTTACAGTTAAGTCTAAACTAGATTTTATCCTAAAAATGAATATTTCTATTTACGAAAATAGAATAATATGACTATCTATATTAAGGTGGCGAGTAAAGGTTAGTGTTTTTAGCAATTTTATTTGTAAAAATAAATATAATTTTCTCGTAAAAACGAGTCTAGTTTACTTCACAAGGTGGTACAAACGGTTGTTGAATATCTTGTCAAAGGATGTCCTGGAATTTAATGATAGCTTTTTATCTTTCATCTAATAAGTTTCTCATCTAATGCTGCTATGCTCATGACAGATATTCAACAAATGATGATAAAAACACGCCAAGAAAATTAAACTATATATTTATACTGGATAAATATTTGATTTATTTTGAAAAAAAAAAGTGTTGTTATAAAAAATAATGCAAAAAAACATTGGCCTATTCTTTTGCTTCGCCTTCCATTCCATCGTAAACACAAATTAAATCACTTTTATTTGATAAAAATCGTCTGATGGATTAAAAAAAAAAATTGCACCAAAATAATTTCTTAAGATAAATAAATGAAATAAATGGTTGGACATAGTCATATAATTTTCGGGGTGGGGGCTAGTTGTCTAGATATTGGCCATTCGACCTTTTATTACCTCTGCTCTCCTGGGCGTATGCAGGAATCAATTTCCGAGGTGAGGACAAAGCAGAAAGGACCTACAGTTTAACATGGGATACGAACCACGGAGGGGGCCTGGCATTCCACACATTCACAAGTTGTGATTAATACACGTCTTGTCAGAGGTGAAGGAAGGGTTTGGTAATCAGATAAATCTGTGCCGGGACCGAGGATTGAACCCCGGCCCCCAGCACAGAAGTCTGACACCTTACCCCTAGACCACCAGGTCACTAAATGTTAATCAAACAGACTCGTAGGCAGCCTCAGATTTAGAAGTACAGACATACAGACAGCCATGGAGACAGACAGGATTTCAAGATACCTTTTTTTTTTTTGGGTTGGGGCTTTTATAATACCTCATGATCCCTCATTAGCTTGAGGAAGAAAATGTTTACGATTTCATTATGAAAAAGTAAAAGTTCTGATAATAATTTAAATCAAGAAAGAGCTTTTTTTTTTTAACTTAAGACTAGTTGGCTTGTGTGTCTATGTAAGAGAGAGAGAAAAAAAGAAAGCTAAAATATTCCCTAGCATTACAGTTAATATTTTCTATACAGGATGTTCAGAAACTCAGAGCCCAAACTACAAATATAGCTTGTTTGAACCCAAAGTAATTCAAAATCCCTTTACACTTACATCCGGAAAACTATGCTAATACCATTAAATTGTGTTCAAAGTTTCGGCGTATATCGCTAGGAGAGCAAAGCTGTTCAAACAAGCGTGTACAACAGATTGCATAGGATCTAGGCACACGGCACTGTACATGTAATAATGGCAAGCACCTTTTTTGATTTATGATCTTTACGATAACAGTCAAAACGTATTCACATTTCTAGAGGGACTGATGTGTTGTTTACTATTAATTGTGGTATATTATACTGCCGTTATCCAAAACGTCTGAGTATACAGTGCCATACGCCTAGCTCCTATGCAACCTGTTGTACACGCATGCTTGAACAGTTTTGCTCTCCCGGCGCTGTACTCCGAAACTTTGGACGCAGTCTAATGGTATTACCATAGTTTTACGGATGTCAGTGTATAGGGATTTTGTATTACTTTTGGTTCAAAAAGCCATATGTTCAGTTGGAGCTACGAGTTTCCGAATTATAGTCTATTTGTAGCACCACGTTTTTTTATACCTGCTCAGGTTTAGGCATATGATCCGCTTAGGTGAACACATGGACTGAAGCTTCACTCTCGCAATAGACTAGACTGATATGAAGAGGAAGGTCAAGGTTCGAATCCCGGTCGCGTATACTGAAGGTAGTTTATACTAAATATCTTCCCACTCTCTCTACAATCAAATACCGGCATATTTTCTCTAAAATCAAACTTCCTAATCTTTAAAATATCAGAGAAATGAAAACATATATGGTAACCTGGTGGTCTAGGGGTAATGTGTTTGACTTCTGTGCTGGGGGTCCGGGGTTCAATCCTATGTCCCGTCACAGATTTATCTGATTTAAACCCTTCCTTCACCTCTGACAAGACGTGTATTAATCATAACTTGTGAATGTGTGGAGTGCCAGACCTCCACCGTGGTTCGGATCCCACGTTAAACTGTAGGTCCCCCATTACATCTCACAATCACCCTATCATTACACATTAGCGTAAGTGCGTACAACCCGAACGGGTAGTAAGACGCGGTGCTAATTTATATATAGCTGTAATAATTACGTTGCGTGTTAAGGATGAGGAAGGTTGAATTTAAATGAAGTATACCCGCATTTGCATAGAGGAAGATTATACACACATTTAAGAGAAACTAACTTCAATAGACCCGACCGGGATTAAAACCCTTATTTCCCCATCACGGGTGGTCGAGACTATTAAGAGAGTGACGCCATAGACCATGAGTCCACCGAAGCGGCTCTATAGTTAATCGTGGCGGTATCAAGTAACCAATCGATAAACTTGACACCGAATGAGTAATGGTTGTTTTGCCGTAGAATATAAAGCTCGCTAATTTGGTGTACATCGTAATTAGAGAGTGTCAGATTCTTGGTGAGATACTTAACTTTGTTAATCTAGTCTAGTGCGACTTAAGACTTACGGTAAAGCTTAATTCACACGATCGCCGAAGATACAAAACAGAATCTGCTTGAGTAGAATAGCAATTCACACACAGTATGTTTACCCATGATGCATTGCAACGCTTTAAAACAGCTGATTTTCAATATATTTTAATTTCTAGTGGATAGACATATATCTTAGATCATTCTCCTGATGAATGTTTTCAAATTATAACGCTGTGTCGTGGCACAATCCAATACATCGATACAAGCTTTACATTAACGGGTTATTTCAAATCTCCTCACAACGGACAACGAAGCTGTCTGCTCGCTTCTAACTCTACAGCGCATGCGCACTGAGTTGAGACGGTTGGTTCTGAGATATGATTGGCTCTCCCGTGCCGAACATCTCAGGCAGAGTGGGATGAAGTACAAATGAGTTGAACTTTAGCGAAACAGCTCGCGCCCCATGAGGCGGAAATCTTGTGATTGGCTTAGAGCGCGTCACGTGACCACGTTTCTGTTCTGCGCTAGTTTTTTTGGTGAACGTGTGAATCTACAGTAACAGGGCTTTTGTTGACATATACCGGGTGAGAAATTTAACGTAAGACAACAGATTATCCAGAAAAAAGAACATTTAAGAGAAAATTGCATTCTAATAAAGTTTTTTTTTGCCTGAAATATTTTTATCATTTAAAATCTATTACTGAAAATACTTTAGCTCGTAAACTTATAACACTTTTTATTAAGAACTTTTTACTTTATTATGTAATTATGTTTTACTTTAAATGCAATATTAATTATAAAATTACTTTAATATATATTCTAAATTATGTTCATTAACATCGATATAATTTTAATGCAACAAACCGTTCTTGAATAAAATTTGTTACAAATAAATGGTACGAAACTCCGCACGGACTTTCTCGCTCTATTGTTTGAAAATGGAGATATTTACTCAAAACTCGTAATATTATGTGAATCAAAATAATATACACTAGCAAACCCAAGATTAAATTGCACTATCCTTACATAAAACTTTTTCTTTTGAGTACCGGTTTTAAATTTTATAATTTTGTTTTTAAGGAATTAATGTCCTCATTTGTATGTTTGGACCGATAAAAAAAGATCAATGTTGGGTCCACAAGGGTCAACATTTCGAATTAAAATTTCAACTTCCAGTTAAAATTTTCTACATTTTATTAGGTGTTGCAAATATTCATGCTATCGCATCGCTATTAAATCCCTCATTTATAAATTTTGACCAATAAAAATTGTAAATATTGACTATGGAGTCTAGAATGGATATAGTACATTGTTGTACAAACATTTCTCCTAAGATGTTTAAGGAAAAATAATATAAACTTTTAGAAACTTACTTATATTTAATTACTCTATGACATTTGAGAATTATTGCGTTAAGACTTAAGTAGTATCTCTTTACAACTAAAGCTTACAAAATTGTATTAATATATTTGCCAATATTTCAGAAACTGTTGGATTTATAAAAATATATTTAATATAAAAGTTTTTTATTGTTAATATTACTACAATTTTGCAATGATAAGTTATTTAGTATCTCAAATAGTTGCGAAGATACGGAAGTTTCTGCTTCTGTAAAGTACCATAAAAGTCATTTCCATGGTAAAATGAAAATAGCCAATTTATTTATAATCTTAATCAATACCTAGATACAAAATTTAAGAGTAGATTTGGAGAAAATCTATTTTCTATCTTTTCGCCTTTTCTTAAACTACTCTTAATTTTAAGTTTAAACAGATACTCAGACAGACGTCATTGCAAAGACCACTTTTTAGGGTTTGAGGGGTCTTGAGACGTCGACATCCATCAACATTTCAGGTTAGATTTTCTTTTGCGGTCGCAATACTTTTACCTTTTGTGTTCGAAAAGTTAAAACATATATATATATATATATATATATATATATTTACGTATAGCTTGAAAGTTATTGGTTTTATAAAAATATACTTCTTATAAAATATTTTTATTATAAAGAGTCCTACATATTTGTAACGATCTGTAATTTCATATCTCAAATAGTTTAGTAGAATATATATATATATATATATATATATATATATATATATACATACGCATCAGACCGGAGCCCTTAGAGTCATTTTGCAGAAATATTGAGAGAATCCATTTTGTTTGAAATATTTATAAATGTTAAGAAATGAAATTTAATCAAAATTGTTAGAGCCTTTTGAAAATATTTTGAGAAAATTGACTTTTTTTTTTCTTTTTGCCTTCAGTAAACTACCCTTAATTATAGGGTTAGATATTCAATTCCAAAATCACCTCGGGGCAACCCTATGGAAACCCTAGATTTTTCAAGTTTTAGATCAATCGCTAAAATAGTTTAGGCTCTAGTTGGAGGTACATACAGACAAACAGACGGACGGAAAGTCAAAAACAATTTTTTTGATTTGGGGTGGAGGGGGGGGGGGCATTAAACTTCAAGATTCATCAAAATATTGAGTTAGATTTTTTTGATGATCAAAATATTTTCTCTACCTCTAAGATAGCGAGAAAGTAAAAATACAAGCCAAATTATCTTGAAAAGTTAATGTAAAAAAAAAAAAAAGTGTCAGGCAAATGTTGCTTGCTTGTTTGTTTGTATTGAATAAAATTAT
>CABFVZ010000860.1:75329-90522 GCA_902151445.1 Timema monikensis | reverse complement strand
ATATATATATATATATATATATATTTAAAACATGGCAACTCGTTTCATATCCGTTTTAGAGTTTCACTATAGAGAGAAAAAAATAAAATTTTAGTGACATTTCAAGCGGATGAAATTTCACCCGAACCGCTCAACATAAACGTGTAATTAAAAACTAAATTATTAATTGAAATTTCTATTTCTAATAAAAACAAAACTAGATTTCATGTCTCTTTACGACAGGCTGATTATATCAATGTTATCCGACATGACGTAACTGATCATTAGTTATTTGGATACTTGCTGCAGTGGATTAACGGTCTAAGGCGTCATTTTCATGTTATGACTGTTCTGCTGATAAAGGGAAGATGATTTTTTTTTAAATTCCGGTCAGATCTAATGAGGTGTTTTATTTACTAAATAATTTCACACTTTCTTTCCATGCGAATACGGGTAAATTACCCCTAAAATGCTTCCTTCATCATCCTTAACACATGAGAGTAAATATCACACACTATTAATACGCGGTGATAAAAAAAAATACTGGGAGTTTAAGTGGCGTAGTTGGCTAACACGCTAGTCGTGTTGAGCTCGACTGCCGAGGACGGGGGGGAGATCTAGGTTCGAATCTCGGTCGGTTGAACTGGGAGTGGTTTTTCCTAAATGGTTTTCCACTCTCCCTCCACCCAAATGCGGGTTCACTTCCTATAAATAAAACCTTTCCAATTCCTAATTCATTAGCGTAATTAGTATTTAAAAAGCGTATAACCCGAATGGGTAGTAAGACGCGGTGCTAAGTAATAATAAACGATCATATAATTAATGGTACATGACTTAAGGTTGGTTCACACGTTCGCCAAATGTAGAGCATAATCTGCCTCAGTGACGTAACAATTCACACACTTTAAGTTTGACCCATGATGCATTGCAACAATAATTTAAAACAGCTGATCATCAAAACATTTTATTTTCTAGTAGATAAACACCTTGGCACAATCCAATACATCGATACACACTCTTTACATTAACGGGTTATTTCAAATCTCCTCACAACAACCAACGAAACTGTCTGCTCGCTTCTAACTCTACAGCGCATGCGCACTGATTTGAGATGGTTGTTTCTGAGATTTTGTTGGTTCTACTGTGCCGAACATCTCAGGCAGAGCGTACAAAGTAAAGACGAGTTGAACTTCAGCGGAACAGCTCGCGCCGATAAGGTGGGAATATTTTGATTGGCTTAGAGCTCGTCACGTGAACAAGTTTATGTTCTGCGCTAGTTTTTAGGCGAACTCGTAAATCCAGAGTAAAGGCTGGTTCACACAGAACACTAAGATAAGTAAAGCTATGCTATGCTATGCTAAGGTTTTGTCAGTTTGGTTTCACACTCGTTGCTAAGCTAAGCTATGGTTCTTCGATTTACCATATTGGATTCAGCGTGGTTTCTTTCTGGTCTGCTCCAGTGAAGTTTAGTTATAACGTTCTCCAAAATGTCCTGTTCGAGCTCAGTTGATAATACCGAGGAAGAGGAAGAGAATGGAGGAGGTAGAGGAAGTATCTTTGACGACGAAACAAATCTTCAAAATGGAAACATTCAGAGAATTTCCCCAACTAGTTCAGCTAAACTTGGAAGCGGAGAAGTACAAATTAAAACAACAACTTTAGATTTAAATATATACGAGTCTTATAAAATAAAAGATTTGGAGGACGCATGGTCTAAGGCGTCACTATTGTGTAGTATTAGACTGCCGAGGACAAGAAGATCGGGGGTTTGAATCCCGGTCGGATGTAGTGAGGATGGTGACGACATACAGACGTACAGACATAAAGAAGGACATAATTGTAATACCCATTCATTTTGGGGGTTCAAGGGCTAATAAGCATCAAAATTTATATTAATCCCGAGTTAATTTTACTAGTTTCACGATTTCAATACTTTTTAAATAAAAGACAGCCATCTGTTGGCGAAGAGATAGTGCCAACTTCTGCGGGTATAAAGCGTCACGTGTTCAGCACAATGAGCCCTCCTAACGTTAATCTCTTGTTTTTTTTCTAGACCGGTGCAGCTACTTTTTTTTACCCATTCAAGTAGCTCCACTTTTGTCCCTCGTAAGGCCGAGTTTGTATCCCGTTCCAGATCAAATGATTTAGAGAAAAAAAATCTGAAAAAGTGTCGGAGATTGAACCCAAGACCTTTGTATATTTAACACAAAGCTGGCTACAATTCTCTAGATAGTAAGGATAGTAAGGTAAATATATATATATATATATATATTTGAATGTTACCAGAGGTTTAATGTTTTATTGTAACCGTGTGTACCCTCCGATGGTCCGTGAAACATATGTTTGACTGTCCGGTCCAAATGATGGTTGTGTTGATGGTGAGGGGGGGTTAGGGGAGTTGATACGGGGGTTGGGGGGGGTGGCGAGGGGAGGGGATTCGATGTTGACACTGCGGATCAGCATAATCAGTCTGGCCACAAAGCACACAAGCACATATGTTGACAAACACATCCCAGATACTACAACGATTCCTCTAGAACTTCAACCTTCCCCCCCCCCACTCCTAATGGTGGTGAAGGGGTGATGGTGGTGGTATGACATTATCAACTCGGTTATAACGGACACGATCACCGATCACGCTCATCAGCTTGAGGCACTAGGGTACAGATCGTCAACAAGTTAATTTAATATGGCGTGTGTTTTGTTTTGGATTATTATCGGAAGAGTTTTTTTTAACAAATAAGGGTGGGTGGGTCATTATTAAGTAAGGCCTTATTTTTTTTTTTAAATAATATATTTTTGACCTCCCCACTTAGGGCCACCCTTAGGGGTTGTGCAAAAGGTGTGGCCGCACAGGAGCCCTTTATTTTGGGGGGCTCTTTACTTGTTAAGAGGTGACCTGGTGGTCTAGGCGTAAGGTGTCAGACTTCTGTGCTGGCGGCCGGGGTTCAATCCTCGGTCCCGGCACAGATTTATCTTATTACCAAACCCTTCCTTCACCTCTGACAAGACATCTTGTGAATGTGGGGAATGCCAGGCCTCCATCGTGGTTCGAATCCCACGTTAAACTGTAGGTCCTCCATTTCATCTCACAATCACCCTACCATTACACATTAGCGTAAGTGCGTATAACCCGAACGGGTAGTAAGACGTGGTGCTAATAATAATAATAATAATAATAATAATAATAATTTACTTGTTAAGGTGATAGAAGGGAAAAAAAACTAATTAGGGGTGGGAAATTTTTGCTTGCACGCTTATATATTGACAGAATGTAAAAATAAATAATAACATAATCACGTGGTTTGATTTATTTAACGAGTGAAATCAGCTCTCCTTCTTAACTCCACCAATTTGCATTTGTCTGTTTGAAAGTGAGATTTTATAATTAATATATTTATTTTCTGACCCAAAAATGAAAAGTGATTTTGTCTAACCATAAACAATGATTATAAAAAAAAAACCTTATCAAAGATGGGTTCTGGTCGCCTCTTCCCCCCACATTTCGTAAGAAAACTTAATGTAAAATATTGAAATCCCACTTACATACCCTCTCCCCCCCAAAAAAAATTCCTTTACGTAATCTTAGAACGACCCCAAACTGGGATATTACTGCCTGAAGTAGAAGACATAGCTAAGTCTGTAGTTGTGGATTCACACGTTTGTAGATAAGCAGGAGCAGAGAAACAAGGTCACAAGACTAGCTTTAAGCCAATGAATAGATTTTAATCCTAATCCACGTCTTCCACTCAAATGAACCTTAAAATGATCACAGCATACCTTTGTTATGCGCGACAATATCATATTTCCAATCAAATTTCCGAAACCAACCGACACAAAACATTGCGCATGAGGCTTCAGAGGGAGATACGAGATGACAGCTTCGTTTACTGTTGTAGGAAGAAAAAACATGAAATAATTCGTTGAATGGAAAGTGAATATATCCTTATCATTTCTGTTGTTTTTTTTAAATATATTTCACTTCACAACAAAATAGTTTAGAAACAATCCATTGTGACATTAGAAAATAAAATATGTTAACAATAAAAAAAAGTTTTTCGTTTGCGTTGCAAAGAATCATGGATACACATAAATTTCTGTAATCATTTGGACCCCTACGTCACTCAAAAAGAGTTTATTTTTTACAAACGTATATTATTATTATTATTAGCACCGCGTCTTACTACCCATTCGGTTACACGCACTTACGCTAATGTGTAATGGTAGGGTGATTGTGAGACGAAATGAAGGACCTACAGTTAAACGTGGGATCCGAACCACGATGGAGGCCTGACATTCCACACATTCACAAGTTGTGATTAATACACGTCTTGTCAGAGGTGAAGGAAGGGTTTGGTAATCAGATAAATCTGTGTCGAGACCGAGGATTGAACCCCGGCCGCCAGCACAGAAGTCTGACACCTTACCCCTAGACCGCCAGGTCACCTTTACAAACGTATAAATCAAGAATAAATCAATAATAAAGTGAGGAGTAAAGCTCAGTGTTTTTACATATTTTATAGCAAAACGTTTTGTTCAAAATATGTAAAATAAGTATATAGTAAAAATATATCATTTAATTTTATTTAAATGATGATATCAACAGTTGTTGAATCTATGTCAATGATCATAGTAGCATTAGATGAGAAACTTTTTAAATGAATAGAAAAAGTTGTCATTAAATTTCCAGGATAAACTTGACAGATATTCAACAACTGTTGATATCACCATGTGAATACAATTAAAATAAACGTTGATATTGGAAAAATATTTGATTTAATTTTACAAAAAAAAACGTTTAAAATAAAAACTGCAAATATACTTATTTTAACTCACATTCCCTACATCCCCACCTTGTTGGTGACTGTCGGAACCACAGAGCCTAAACGAGATTGACTATGCTGAGGATATATATATATATATATATATATATATATATATATCACTGCCCTCAGCAATGTTGGGATGTTTGTTTTGATTGACATAACTTTCTTGGACGTACGTGACTGCAAGCGTTGGTTTAGCGAATATGACGTAACGAATTAGAAATATTAAAGAGGAATGCTGACTACTCATAACAAACTTGGGCTAGTTTTGGAGTAACGAGGCCAGATCGAACTATAAAAGTATTAATTTTTTTTGTCTTCGTGGATGACATATTATCATCAATTTTGGAGGAAGTTACGCTGCCCGACGGCAGACCATAGCAGACTAGATCTTCGGGTCATCAGTGGTAATATAACTTGGAGGGTAACCGTCTAGCCTAGGGTTCTAATATCGAGTTCTGTAGGAGTTTGAGATCCATGACAGTCATTCTATCAGGCTAAGCATTTAAAGTAAGACAGTTCTTCCACGAGCACGAACTTTATCGCTTAGTAATTGTTTTAAACCAAAACTAGTAGCCCTACGTATTAGTTCGAACCCATATAACTACCATGCCAGCTAGCTAATCCCTTCCGCAAACTATTTTAACAGCTCCGAATCACAGAAGGAGGGTGGCAATATATATATATATATACAAAATATATTAATATATATACAAAATATAGTGGTATGAAACTAAGAATCTAGGTTTTAGAAAACAAATGTGAGATTAAATTTCAAAATAAATATTTATTTTAGCGTTGTTTTAACTTGACCAATGTCAAGGCTGACCTTAGAGGCTTTATAACAAGATTGGAAACTCGTCAATATAATGGCAATTTTCAGTCATTCATAAAAGAATACGACATCGTTATTAAAAGTTGATTTTTGATTCTTTTAAACAGGCATACACTGCAAGTAATTAAAAAAAAAAAATTTGATACGACCAAAATAACCTTGATTGTTCATAATAAGTAATTTTATTAGAACAATTATAAATTTAATAAGAAAATGTAAATTTTATTATGTATATTTCCTAAAAATAAAAGGGAAAGACTCAATATATATTCCTTAAATTCAATATTTCTTCAAATATTTAAGGATATAGGAAAAAAAAAATCACACTACACACATTTTCCAGGCTAAAATGTTCTACATCTCAAAGCACACAAGGACACCAGGGAACACACTTTTAATCAATTTAAATATGACAGAGACCTCTTTTAACCATAATCTAAAGTGTATTAGAAAGGTCTCATAATTTTCTAACAGATAGCAGCATCAACTCAATTCGAGTTAAAATAGGACTTTACCCCATTTTCCCCAGTACCCTTCAAATAAGATGTATACACACAATCAAAGGTCGTCATCATCATCAACAACAACTAATGTTTTCAGACTGTGGCCGGGTCAGTTTAGTAAAACGCCTCCATCTTCCTCTATCCTTCCACCATTCTTCCTCCTTCGATTTCTTTCATTACTATCCTCTCACTTGCAAACTTTCTGTTATCTGCTCCTCCCATCTCTTTCTTGACCTCCATTGTGGTCCTTCTCCTACATACTTCATTTCTAACAATTTCTTTGATATCCTTTATTTTTAAGCAAAAGTATAGGTAATAAACGATTGGTGATCGGGGGACCTTTAAAAATTTTATTGGTTGATCAAGGTCTTTAAAAGTTTACTAAACACTTCTTTGTATTATTTTTCATACAAGGTTTTTGCCTTAAAAAATATTCTTGTGTAAGTGTTAAAAACAAAATGTGTGGGAACGTTTGTGAATCACTTTAAATAAGATGCTAATTATAGCATGGGATGAGCCAGATTTTAAATTCTGTTTAGAGTTTCCCTTAATTTTTATAAATCATCTTTTAGATACAATATATATATATATATATATAAACATATGTATAAAAAATAATAAAAATTAGAAAAGCAGAGAAAAAGAAAAAAATATAAGTCATTGATGCTTGGGATCCCACCGCTGCCACCAAACTGTGAAAGGCAATCAAGAAGTTGTCACGGTGTGAGTGTGAGTGTGTGTGTGTGTGTGTGTGTGTGTGTAAGAGGTCAGCTTTAGGGGTGAAAGGAGTCATATACGGTGCTTTTGTATTGTCAATAACACGCGTTTCCATGCCCAGATCACACGCAAAACCTCCACAATATCTAATCCCTCGAGGCTATCAATTATATCAGAAGAGCTTTGAGCCACGTGGCAAGAGCATTCCCCTCTCTTCTCCCTGGAGGTCTGACTTTACGATCACAACTCTCAAAAAAAAAAAAAAAAAAAAAAAAAAAAATTCCTTTNAAAAAAAAAAAAAAAAAAAAAAAAAGCGAGAAGGGCTCGAGGATTAGAATCTATTTGAACTCTCCACCCCCTACCCCCACTCACTCTTTGTGTGTGTGTGTGTTGTTTTTTTTGGTATGAACATTTTTATATGAAAAGTGAGAATTTATTTGTGATTGAGTCTTTGTTTGAATTCACGATACTCAAATTTACAAAGTTTTTTTTGTTCTAAATTGTTTTCCACTGTCCTAACTCTGAACCAAAACAACAGTTCATGATTTTTTGAAAAAAAAAAAGTTATACAAAAAACTAATTGTAAGCTTTTTACTTAGTTTTAAAAGTTTTCTTTTTTGCGTTGAATTCATACTTAAATAGAATACACAAGGGAATAGATAAAATATTAATTTCACATCTCGACACTAGAAAGCACTAGTATCACAGCGTGAGCTGACCATTTTGGATTCCCGAAAAGATTCTATTCGTCCTTTCCTTCAAAATCTCTTGTTTGATCGGAGCGGGAGATAAATACAAAATAAGTTTATTGACAGTTAAAAACAAACATTATCTGGATTGTAAACAATTTCAATCTTGGTGTAAATATAGTCTTTGCTAATTAAAAAACCAACAGATTTTTCTCCAAAATTGGAGATTTCTTGGTGTTTACATTATTATTATTATGTGTTCTGTCTTAAGGCAGGTCCAGTCTTTTTGTAAGTGAACTTAGAGAGCCCATACGCCCTGTCCTCTGCCTTCTCCTTGAGTTACCAAAATTTTCTTCTTTCCTTCAAATCGTCCAATATTTGAATACTCCTACTTCCTAAGCTCCTCACTTCTTCTCCTCTTTCCCTCAACCTTTCCTTCCATGACGTCATACAGAAGACAGTTCCTCTTAAGGATGTGTCCGATCCAGTTTTCTTTGCACCGAAGAATAAAATCTAAAATGGTGTTTAAATACGAGAATGTAATAACGGCTTTTGTATCAAAGCTTCAATAAATATTATCTCTCTCACTATTTATTTCTCACACTCTCTCTCTCTCACTCTCATTCACTATCAAACACTCAAACCCACTATATTTATCTCTTACTATTTCTTTCTTACTCAATCACTTTTTCTCTCTTGCTCACCCAGACTTTCTCTTCGCCTCTTTAAAACTTCTTTTCTCTCTCGATCACACTCTCTCTTTCCCTCGTTCATATTTTCTCATTCCCTTTCTCACACTTTCTTTCTCATACACACTTTCTCTCGTTCTCGTTTAATCTCTCTCTCTCTCTCTCTCTCTCTCTCTCTCCAACTTCCTTCTTATCACATGATGCTTTTGACGTCTGATGAATACTTCAGAGAAGTCGGTAAGTTGATGCCGCGGTAGAATTACTTCACGATCAATTTAGCTACTACACTCAGCTCTGCTGTCGCCAAACTTCTCCGCACAAGAAAAAAAAAATAGATCTAGCAAAATCAAATTGTAGTTAACATCGACAGTAAAATGTTTGCAAGATTCGTCGCATTTTGTAAAAAATGTAAGTTGAAAGTGTAAGGGACGAAAGAAAAGATAAAGGTTTTATCAATTTTTATAGCAAAGTTTTTTTTTGCTAAAATAAATCAAATATTGCTCTAATATAAATAAAGAATTTTATTTTCTTTACATGATTATACCAACAGTTGTCTGTCATAAGCATTAGATGAGAAACTTTTTAAAAGAAGAGAAAAAAAAAGTTGTCATTAAATTCCTGGACACCCTTGACAACTGTTGATATCACCACGTTAAGAAAATAATGTTCAATGTTTGTAATGGAGCAATTTTCGATTTATTTTGTAAAAAAAATATTTTTTTCTCCAAATCTGTAGAAACAATTACCTTTTTTCACGTCACATACACTTACACTTTAAGGTTGCTGCCTAGGTTGCCAAGATAATGCTGTTAGGTTAAATTTTATTATTATTATTATTATCATCATCATCATCACCGCGTCTTACTACCCGTTCGGGTTATACGCACTTACGCTAATGTTTAATGGTAGGGTGATTGTGAGATGAAATGTAGGACCTACAGTTTTAACGTGAGATCCGAACCACGGTGGAGGCCTGGCATTCCACACATTCACAAGTTGTGATTAATACACGTCTTGTCAGAGGTGAAGGAAAGGGTTTGGCAATCAGATGGTTAAATATTAACAAAACCATTTAACAGTACACGAATTTGTTGTTTACTGGAATTGAAAACAAGACTATTTTAAATATGAGCTATGAAAAAAAATACCACATATTTTTGTTGATAATTAAGAGCTAATTAACGCTTACCTAAACGTGATGCAGGTGTTGTATGCGCAAAGGAAAGGAGAGAGAAGTATTGTGATTTAAAAATAAATAAATAATCAAACTCGAGATTTTGATAAATGTTGATATTTAATAACCCCCTGAAACCGTAAAAGTGGTTTTAGTGATAACATCTGTCTGTCCTTTTAGTATGTCTGTATTTCGGCTTATAGCTGAAACCATTTCACTGATCTGGATACAACTTTGTAACTGGGGTTTACAGAAGGATCCTCTGAGGAATTTTTGTAATTAGATATCCAACTGGAAAAATTAAAGGTAATTTATATACAGAAGGGGGGAAAAAATAGAGAAAAAGAATAAACCTTCTGTCAAAACTTGCTCATACAATTTTTATAGCATTTTATATCCACACACTGTTTAACGATAGTTATAAACAAAATGCTAACTTTCATTTTCCTATAGAAATGACTTAAAGGGTTCTTTAGATAAACCATTTACAATTTTGATCGTATCTCCGCAAATATTTGAAATAAGAAATAACTTACTATTGTAAAGATGTAGTGCTATTAAATATAACATTCTTTTACTACAGTTTCATTTTTATAAAACCAAGAGTTTCTCAACTATAGGCAAATACATACCGGCTGTTCGGAAACTCTTACCCCAAATTGTACATATAGTTTGTTTCAACCAAAAGAAATACAAAATCACTATACACTTAGCCTACATCTGGAAAACTATGCCAATACCATTAATTTGTGTCCATAGTTTCGGCGTACAACACTAGGAGAGCAAAGCTGTTAAAGCATGCGTGTATAACAGGTTGCATAGGAGTTAGAAGCGTGGCAATACACAGTTTGTCATTATTAAATGTGCAGTACCGTGAGCCTAGCTCCTAATGCAACTTGTTATACACGCATGCTTGAACAGCTTTGCTCTCCCGACGCTGCACGCCAAAACTTTGAACACCATTTAATGGTATTAGCATATTTAATGGTATTAGCATATTTTTCTGTATGTAAGTGTATGGGGTTTTTGTATTACTTTTGGTTCAAACAAGCTATATGTGCAGTTTGAGATATGATATTCGAAGAACCTTTATATTTATTTATAGCTTTTTGGTGGACAGAGATATCCCTCTTATTAACTCATTTATGATCTTTGGTAAAGCGTTTCTATAACAATGTATATAATTTCGTCACACAAATTTTACGAATTAAGTAATTTAGAAAGTCCATGTGGTGCACAGTAATTTGTTCTCACTCCAGAAAAAAATAAAATGTCCTTACCTTCTTCATGAGTATGTGTTGAGTTACAATATATTTTTTTGAGAGTTTTCAAATGTTTGTCGAACATTATTCCACCGCGGAAAACGTCTAGGGTTGGATAGGAGGTAAGGGGAAGTGGAGCGAGTTATGGGGGAGGGGGGTAGTAAGGGGTTGTGAGGTAGAGAGGAACCAAGGTGTAATCTACGCTACATCACTCGAATTTGATCAAAAGGTGTGACACAAACTATCATCCTCTCGAGAAGTTTCTCTCGATGCAAGCTTTGCGAATTCTAAGAGGTCGTCTATTACGAACGGTTGCCAACGGTTACCTTCAACCAACTTCACGCTTTCGGTACGGTTAACATATCTGTAAAGCTGACGAATCTAGGTCACACGAGAATTATTCGGGAGGGGACATTATATACAAGTACTTTTGGAAACTATCGTGTAAAATAGATTAAATTGTCAAGCCATTATATTTGTTAGTTACGGTTTTAGCAGCATCTAAATATCATATAATATGCAATACATCAATACATGCAATACATATGAGCATTCGTACAAATTGTACTCTTTCCTCATAATCATCAGCTATTTTTATTCTTATTCTTTTCTATTTTTAATAACTATTCATCAGTATATATAATTATTTATCTTATTGTTAAGTCTTATTTTTTTAAATGTAATTATACTTATTTGTAAGGTACTGGTGTATTTTTCAGTGTTAGTCTGCCATAGGTCTCATGACTGTTGGACAGCAATATAATAAATTAAATTATTATTATTATTATCCTACCTAAACGCTTCTATATGGTAGGATTCTGTTACGAGATAAAGCCTTACAAGCGAGCTTCCTTCAAAAATCATCGTATATATTAGCTTACATCAGTTTATTTATAGAAAAAACTCACCAGTGTCGGAAGCTATTATGCTCTTCAAAGATTTTACAAATATATTCATTTCATTAAACCAATCACACATTGATATATCTCATATACTCAATCAAATTAATGAAAGATGTCAAAATACCACATTGCCATGTATGGGTGAAATAGAGAAAGAGATATCCGAAAGTTTTATTCTCTCTTACACAATGGTATGCAGACGACAGCTCGAAAATTTCAGCCACGGATGTCCATCCAGTTATATTATTATTATTATTATTAGCACCGCGTCTTACTACCCGTTCGGGTTATTACGCACTTACGCTAATATGTAATGGTAGGGTGATTGTGAGATGAAATGGAGGACCTACAGTTTAACGTGGAATCCGAACCACGGCGGCGACCTGGCATTCCACACATTCACAAGATGTCTTGTCAGAGGTGTAGGGCATCCAGTTATATTATATATATCAATGGGAGAGGCAAAGCCAGAGTCTTAAAGAAGCTGCTCCAGCCCCTTAATTATGACCTTCTTGAACCCCTTATCTTTAGTAATAAAACTAAACAATAAGAGAGCTCTTAGCAATCTGATGTTAGGAAAGCTAGCTTCTTATTGATTGTCCTAATAATGTTTGAACTAAGAGATGGCCAGCTCATCACAACACTTTTAAATGGAACGAAACACGCCCTTAAAAAAAAGAAAAGTTTAATACATAATATATTTGAATTTACTTCAGTAAAATAAGTATTAATTATAATTATTATTATCACCGAGTCTTACTACCCGTTCGGGTTGTACGCACTTACGCTAATATGTAATGGTATGGGTGATTGTGAGATGAAATGGAGGACCTACAGTTTAACGTGGAATCCGAACCACGGTGGAGGCCTGGGCATTCCACACATTCACAAGTTGTGATTAATACACGTTTGTCAGAGGTGAAGGAAGGGTTTGGAAATAAGATAAATCTGTGCCGGGACCGAGGATTGAGCCGCGGACCTCCAGCACAGAAGTCTGACACCTTACCCCTAGACCACCAGGTCACCAATCCACTTTAGAGAAAAATACCCCGGTACCAGCCGGGTATCAAACCCGGGAACTCAAGGTCAGCATTCAAGTGCCAGGACCACTATACAAGGCCAGTTCACTGTTAGGTGTAATTTTTTTTTTTAAAATAACACCTTTGAAACAAATAGAATTCTTTACTAACCATTCTGGTTAGGACAGAGCCTATTTACACCCGGTATAAATCAGAGATCACCACACTTAAGTTGGGATTGTAGGGGACGCGTTAAAGGGCAAAGGTTTTTGCCATTTTTATAACAAAAACATTTTTTTAGGGCAAAATAAATCAAATACTGCCCTAGTACAATCATAGAATAATAATATTTAGCACCGCGTCTTACTACCCGTTCGGGTTATACGCTTTAAGTACTAATTACGCTACTGGATTAGGAATTAGGAAGGTTGAATTAGAGGCAGTGAACCCGCATTTGCGTGGAGGAAGAGTGGAAAACCATTTAGGAAAAACCACTCCCAGTTCACCCGACTGAGATTCGAACCTCGATCTCCCCGTCCTCAGCAGTCGAGCTTCACACGACTAGAGCGTTAGCCAACTACGCCACCGAGGCGGGTTACAATCATAGAGTTTAATTTTCTTTTATATGGTGATATCAACAGTTGTTGAATATCTGTCAAGGTCTTACCGTAATTAGATGAGAAACTTTTTAAATGAAGAGAAAAAGTTGTCATTTCATTCAAGGACACTCTTGACAAGATATTCAACAACTATTGATATCAACGTGTGAAGAAAATTAAACTATGTTTCTACTAGATTTATCTTGACCAAATAAATATGTTGATATAATAAGTGAAAAAGCACTGCCCTTTTTTTTTTCGCACCCGTTACATTCCTACCTTAACTTACTAAAAGCTCCGGGAGATGACAAAATTGCTGATAAAAAAAAATCTCCCTCATAAATAATTTGTCACACAAAGAACTCCAGGAATTGAAAAATGAATCCGGTGTGTCAGCTTGGAGAGGGATCGATGAATCGTTTGAATGAAATACAATAAAAATAAAATTTAAAAAAAAGCACTGTTCTTCTGGCGAGCGTTGTATTCAAGTCGGTTTGAATTGTTCATTACGTTCGGAAGTCCATCAATATCTCCATTAGAGGAACTTCTACAAAAATCATTCACACGGCAAAAAAACAGGTGAAATGTTCCATGAACGGTGTAGAGGGAGAATTAGTCAAGTTACACTTTCTATTTTCAGTTCATCCCATCATTTCTATAGGGCCCTAGGAAGTTTAAAGTTAATTACCGAAATTATAATAATACGTCATCTATTCCTCTCTTGAGCTCCTTAGCAGAGCCTATCCTTATCCTGAGTTAATTCTATGAAGTACAACTCATTACACCATATCCCTATCTTAAGCTAGTTATATTCAGCCCATCTCATTACATCATTACACCCTATCCCTATCATGAGCTAGTTCTATCCAGTCCACCTCATTACACCCTACCCTATCTTAAGCTAGTTATATTCAGTCCATCTCATTACATCATTAAACCCTATCCCTATCATGAGCTAGTTCTACCCAGTCCACCTCATTACACCATATCCCTATCTTAAGCTAGTTCTATCCAGTCCATCTCATCACTCCTGATCCCTATATTAAGCTAGTTATATTCAGTCCATCTCATTACATCATTACACCCTATCCCTATCATGAGCTATCCAGTCCACCTCATCACATTCTATTCCTATCTAGAGATAGTTCTATCTAGTTTACCTCGTTACATTCTATTCTTATCTAGAGCTAGTTCTATCCAGTCCATCTCATTACTACCCTATCCCTATCATGAGCTAGTTCTATCCAGTCCACCTCATTACACCCTATCCCTATCATGAGCTAGTTCTATCCAGTCCACCTCACTACACACTCTCTTTCAGGTCCATTCTAATGTTATCCTCTCATCTGCGTCTGGATCTTGCCCAATGACCTCTTCCCATTGGGTTTGCAAGAACAACACCTTGAACGAGTTTCTAGTTTATTTCATTTGCTTTGGGAAAATGTAGTCGAACCAATCGCTTTCCGAGACCATCTTACATTCTCTCACTATATGAATGTATCGTCTGTCAGAATGTTATATATGTTCTAGAAAGGTTCTCTCACTTCTAAGGAGTGAGTATCCACAACCTTTTCCCTTTCCACCCCCTTAAAGTTCTACCAACCTGAGACTACGATAGATAGAGGGTGTTAGACTATCTTAAAAGACATACAAATAGTTCACAAGACTTTTACTCATGAATAAAATGTTCTTTGGATTCGCGAGTTTTAAATTTATGGAAACTTGGCTAGCTAATACGTCACTGTCGTGACTAGCTAATACGTCGGTGTCCTAGATATTTTAAATTCGTTTTAATACAGCCTCACAATAAATAATACGCGAATAAAAGAAGTTATGTATTCACATAGAAACTACATTCGCGATAATAGAAACCAGTCAATTTGATTTATGACCCACGAGGTAACAAGGTAAAGATGGGAAACTCGAAGCTTCCAATATTTGAATCCCTCAAATCTTATAGTATTCGTAAAAAAAAAAAAAAAAAAAAAAAAAAAAAAAA
>CABFVZ010000860.1:41527-53168 GCA_902151445.1 Timema monikensis | reverse complement strand
CCTCCGATACAATATTATCACTTCCCCACAGGGATTTTTTATTTCCCATGTATTCGGGATGAGATAATTTTTAAGTTTTGGCATTTGGTAATATTTATTCAATCTTATTAATTATTATTAATATATTTAATAAAATGTTTATTTATTTATTTATTGAAATTTAAATGTCCATTCGGGGCTATATGCATGTATTAATTACGTTGGTTGAATATAAATGACAAAGGTAGAAATTAATAAAAAAAGTACCCGAATTTAAGTGAAAGGAGATAAGTAGTTATTTTCCTAGCACAGCGTCTTTCTACATGTTCCGGCTATATGCTTGTATACTCATTACGCTAATGTGTTTAGGATGAGAAAGATTGAATTTAGACTAAGTGTACCCTGATTTGCGAGGAGGGAGAGTGTAAAAACTAAGGCAAACCATCCTTAGGGTACCTAACTGGGATTCAAACATTGATATGGATACCTTGGTTATTAACGAACATAGTAAGTTCTAGCTAATCACACATTGGTTGATGCGAAAAATTGGCATAATTTGAACCCACCCTAATTCCCCATGAAGATAATTTTTAAATTAATGGTAAAAAAATAATATTTAATTTGAAATTTAGAAGGAAATATTCGGGTGATACGAAGCTAATTTATTACAGTGTTCATTTTTTTCTTGTTTTTACTTTAACTCGAACTTGAAGCTCAGTAAAAACATCTAAAACGACGAAAATCCTGAGAATTCTCAGTGAATACCAACCAGTGGTAAAAGACAACATTTATGATCCAATCATTGAACTTGAAGATTTTTTTAATTGAATGAATATAAGCACATTGCAACAAAATAAGATAATTAATTTCTACCAACGCGGTGTAATTTAAGAGCGTTCATGATATCAGGCCCAAATCAATTCCCGGTTCGAGCGAGGTTTGGGAGTAAAAGGGAAAAGAAAATGACCAAAATATCAATTTTTAGTCCAATCGGTAAAATAGTTTCGGCTCTATCCCGAGGTACAGACGGACAGAGTTGTGAAAACAACGTTTTGTTTTCGTTTAAGGGAGTCATGAAGATACCTTGTACCTCTATTTATGATCCCAAGACTGTACCCACCACCAATGAATTCCAGACTGTACCCTCAACGGGTTTGTTCCCGTGACTTCAATTACTGCACGTAGCGTGCTCAACAATAGAAGTCGAGAGCAGAGGAGATCTCGCCACTAGACAGTAGTAGTACCTATACCCCCGAACCCCCTACCCCCACAAGAAACCCCCTGAACCTCTCTCTCACCTCCCTAATCCTAACCCCGAGCACCAATAGGGAGAGACGGGCCCCTGAATATCAGATCTTTCAGCACCCAAGACGAGGAGTAAACCTATAATGTAACCATAATTTAAGGTACATCTAGATCATCTTAAGCATCGTCCTAAACTGTTTCCAGCCTCTGCGGCCGGGCAGGTTTATTTAAATAACTCCATCTTCCTCCTTTAATCATTTACATTCTTCCCTTCTCACTTACACATTTTGTGTAATCTGTTCATCCCTGTGGTCTTTTCCCTTCGTACTTCATTTACATCACTCTACTTGACATCTATCCCTCTCAATCCTCATTACATGGCCATATCATCTCAGTCTTGCTTCCTATACTATCTCACGGAAGGATGAATGGTGAAATCGACAACTCCAACTATGTGGCAACCGCGCTCACAGCCTACCCACCACGCGGATACTAAAACAGTTTAAATTATTACTATTAGCACTGCGTCTTACTAACCGTTCTGGTTATACGCACTTAAGCTAATGTATAATGGTAGGGTGATTGTGAGATGAAATGGAGGACCTACAGTTTAACGTGTGATCCGAACCACAGTGGAGGCCTGGCATTCCCCACATTCACAAGTTGTGATTAATACACGTCTTGTCAGAGGTGAAGGAAGGGTTTGGTAATCAGATAAATCTGTACCGGGACCGAGGATTGAACCCCAGACCCCAGCACAGAAGTCCGACATCTTACACCTAGACCACCAGGTCACCCTTTTAACAGTTTAAATCGCAGTCTAAAAGTTCTAGGTAGAGTCGACGATAGACGTATGGATTTATTGGTTACTAAGAGCTATCATTAAATCACAGTCACACGTTTTACGTTGCCATTAGTTAAAGATATAATTATAGAACCCAATTCATACGGGTGGTGGTATATTGATGAATTCAGGTCACTGGTTCTGCCATTGAGTGCTTGTCACAATGTTACTACCATCGTATGGCAGTCATACTCTATCATAGTTTGACACACACACAATAGCTACCACCTAATGGTAGTCCCTTTATACCTACCATCGAATAGCACTCACTCTATACCTACCATCGAATAGCACTCACTCTATACCATACCATCGAATAGCACTCACTCTATACCTTACCATTGAATAGCACTCACTCTATACCTTACCATCGAATAGCACTCACTCTATACCTACCATCGAATAATACTCACTCTATACCTTACCATCGAATAGCACTCACTCTATACCTACCATCGAATAGCACTCACTCTATACCTACCATCGAATAATACTCACTATACCTTACCATCGAATAGCACTCACTCTATACCTACCATCAAATAATACTCACTTTATACCTACCAATGAATAATACTCACTTTATACCTACCATAAAATAGTACTAACTCTATTCCTACCAATGAATAGCCCTCACGTTTTAACTACCATCGTATGGCAGCCAGACCGTACCTTCTTGTTTTATTGGCGTTTTTATTGTGGTCTCTAATCAGTGCAAAGTCCTCGTTAGAGATAAATGGAAGAAGGTATGCAGGAATTTCCTTTGTTATTATTCAATTTTTACTTCAAATGCAAATTGGTAACTTTCTTTTCTGGTATTTTATGATTATTTTTTTTTTCGTCTAAAATTGTCGACTATCTAAATGCAAATTACAATAGTAATCAGTACTTTTCTTTATGAAATCCTAGGTTTGTAACATATCTTATCGGGAAATTAGCTCACTTGATTTTTATTAAAAAGAATGTAGCTTGCAAAATTACAAACATTCTTTATTAAAAATAAATAATAATAATTATACCCATTTGTCTCACTAACAAAGGTTTATTTAAAACTTTAAAAATATTAAATAACGTGAATTTTAAAATTATAAAAGCTTGCTACTAAAAATATTTCCATGCTAAATCCTACTCAGTAGGTAAGCAAATAAAAAAAGGTAGACCTTAAATGGTTTTTGTATGAGATGTTTTAATAATTTTCAAAATATTTTATTTAATAATTTTTAGTTTTATTGAAACTATTGAAAGGAAGAATTTATTAAAATAATTAATAAATGGTACGGCGCATCGCACAAACTCTCCCTCTTTCATTTTAAAATAGATATTTACTAAAAACTCAAAAAAGTTGTGAAACAGTTTTTTTTTAAATTATTCCATAGTTCTATGGTCGACGTAAGAAGGCGTCACGCCCGTATTACGCATAACGTGGTATAAATATTTAGTGCTATTAAAAAGATGATCACTTAGGAAGATCCAAGGTTCGAATCTAGGACGAGTGCACCAACCCGTGCCCACCGGTGCGTCTGAAACGAACCGCTTCCAAGCGAACACTGTGGGCCTATGCTTTCGTATTCGTTTGACCTCAGGATCCTAATCAAATCTAAAACAAAACTAATCTAAAGTTTTTATTCAACTACACCGTTAAACAGAAATGACTTTGGCAAGTTTTTGAGTAACGAAAAGGTTATGTCTGTGAGGGTGGGAGGAAAAATACAATTTTTTTAATTTGTGTAAAAATAACTCGTGAAATTGATACTAATTTTAATTTCAATGCTTTTAAATTAAAGGTAATCCGGTTCAGTGATCAAATGGTTTGAGGCGTCACTCTCGTGTAAAAATGGTCTGCTAATGGTGGGGAGATCGGTTATCGAATAACCAGTCGGTTCTACTAAAGGTGGCTTTTCCTAAATGGTTTACCATTATTCTTACATCCAAACGCTAGTATATTACTTCTAAAATCCCTACCCTAATAGAGTAATTATCATGTATTCATATAACCTGAACAGAAAGTACGACGTGGTGAAAAAAAATAGGCTATTAATTAAGATGTTATATCCTTTAAAAAAAAAAAAGCAAGAACGAGTAAAATATTACTTAATGTGTACTTTAGAATGAAAGTTTATATTTTATTGAAAGGTTTGGTAGCGGTCATAGGTCACTATAGACTCAAACTAAAACTAAGTGAACAGGATGAATATATAATTTTACTATTAAGAAAATGCACTATCATTTGCTCATATAGAGGAAAGAATAACAAACACTGTAAAGGAGGAATTATTAGGTGCAAATTAAAGGTCATTGGGCCCCGAATAATTATTTGAATAATCTATTTTTTATTTTATTTAAAAAAAACTTATTTATTTAAATCAAGGAGGTTTAAATTCCTAAATTATATTTATAGATAGAACGTTGTCGAGATAAAATGTATTTCATTTTATTCCCCAAAAGAACTATTCCCTTTCTTTAAACTTAATTAAAAACTAATCAGATTAAAAAAAACTTAAGTCATTTATTTAAAATAACATCGTAATTATTTTTTAATTCGTTTATATCATAAGGTGATACGTGATTGTTATTCACAGGATCCCTTCTGAATCAAATAGTTCATGGTTCGATGCCCATGTCACGTTTATTTAAACTGTATAATACGTATGTATATAATATATAATTAAATGTCTTTCACTACCAGTTTGTGATGTACGTATATATATATATATATATATATTAATAACACTAATATTATAGGGATTATAAAGGTTGAATTCAGAGAAATTGTACTGATATTTACGTGGAGGGAGAGTGAGTCAACATTTTAGTAAAAAAAATGTCACCTTCAATATATATGTTTGGGATTTAAATCCAGACCTCCAGTCTACCGGCGAGCCACGCATCTACCCCCAGGTACCTGATCAATTTTATTTTAATATATGACAGAATTAACAAATGACTAAAATAGGAAAGCCAATTAAATATTAGGCCTACACATAGAATATTACAAAAATACCCCAATCAAACCAAAAAAAAACCTTACAAAATATTGTCTAAACCCCCAAAAATAAAAGTAGAAAATATTTTCCATCAAAGCTTTTATAGCGACGCTGACACTATTGAATAAAACCCCACAGTAAAACAGGGTTTTTATTTATTAAATACATATAGCTACGTAATGTGTACCAATTAGAGCAAATATGTATGCATTAGTTGGCATCAGCTCATTTGAATGTGTGTGTCAAGTTTCATAATTTGTATCATTACACAAAAACCTAACATTTTCGTTGGAATGCGCGATGGTAATTATTTCAGTCGTGTAAAACTTTTTTTTTTGATCGGAAATACTTGAACATCAAAGGGAATCCAACATTTAAACGCGAATAAAAAAATATAGTAGTGGTTATATACAACTAGAAATTTTATGTCATAAAAAGTGCAACATTTGGTATTTCCTGTTTAAGAATTATTTCCCAAACATAAAATTCATCATCATCAACTGTTTCCAGATTGTGGCCGGGTCAGTTTAGTAAAATTCCTCTATCTTACTCTATTCTCACACAATTCTTCCTCCTTTATTTGATTCCATTCTTGTTCTCTAGCTTGCATACTTTCTGTCTATTTGCTACTCCCATCTTTTTCTTGACCTCCCTTGTGGTCTTTTCCCTAGATACTTCATTGCCGAAATTTTCTTTGATATCCTCTTTTTCCACCCTCATTACATGTCCATACCATATCAGCTTTGTTTCCTCTACTATTTAATGTACTCCAACATCCTCATTATCATGCCCATACCATCTCAGTCTTTCTTCCTCTACTATTTTATGTACTCCAACATCCTCATTACATGCCCATACCATCTCAGTCTTGCTCCCTCTACTATCTCATGTACCTCCAGTACGCCCAATCTTTCATACATGAAAATAAAGTTTTTACTTATTTAAAATAATTCTTATATGCTTATGTGCACTACGCTTTACTGTGTCAGGGATATTTACACTATTAAAGCAGCAACGAGTAAGGTAGGAATCAAAAGGAAATGTACCTATATTTGCGTGGAAAGCCATTTAGTAAAAAAAAACGACCTCAGTACGCCCGAAAGGGAGTCAAATCCTGAGCTCAACATCATAGAAATACTAAACTTGACATGACTAACGTCTTATAGGGATCATATTGTAAGAGTTATTGAGAACAAATAATTTAGGATTGCGAGAAGCCCGAGAAGGGACAAGAATACCTTCGTGGTTGAGGGCAAATTTACAAGAAATTACATCATTGAAAATATTAAAATAATAATAACCATAATTAATATGGATGGTCTGGGTGGTTTTAAAGCTTAAAAACGATTATTATCATCAAAATTATCACATACTGTGGGTATGTTAGTTAAATTAGATGGCAAGCTTAATTAATTATTCTGAGAAATCACAACCTAAGAGCAGATTCATACATGATAAGTAGCTTCATATACATACTCGCTTTGTTCGTTGGGGGGCTCCACCCACAAATCCCCAGTGAGTGTAAACTGGTGTAATTCCAGCGTTGTTTTGAACGTTGATTTATTTTTACAATTTTATGGTTTTAGCTGTCCTATAAGTGAGCCAGAAAATTAAAAGATGTGTGGAAAATTTGCAAAATTTACCTAAAGTCAAAAAATCTAGCTCTGGTGCAATCCGTTTTTTGATAGGTCTTACCGTTTAGCCATAAAAGGCCTCCAAAGAAAGGTCCACACTGACTTTAAATTTGCTACGCCATTTTGAATTTATTTTTCGGGGATTAAGCATTAAAATTTCTAACTTTTTAGAATTTTCCTGTCTGTTTCAGGTTAGAAGGTATAAGTTTGCCAAATTTCAAGTTTCTAGCTTATTTGGAAGTGGGTAAACATTAATGTCAGTGAGTGAGTCAGTCATGTGGCTTTATAGTATAGTGATGATGATGATGATGATGCAGTGATTTAATTTACATATTAGAAAACTTAAGCGAAAATTATATTTGAATTTGGATTTGTATTTGGATTCACTTTTCGTGTCGATTTTAAGTTACAGTAATAACAAGACTTCCACTATCTATTAAAAGCATCTTAAAATATTAAAATGAAATTCAGCGTCTGGACGGATAGCTTAATTTCATAGTATCATTCGTGTTCCGTTTTTTACTTTCCTCTCTAGACCTTTAAAGGGGCAGATTGTTAGAATTATCATAAAACATGAATAGGAAGTTTTTTTTCAAGTGCCCATTTAACTTTCAAAGGATACATTCAATATATATTTTATTCAAGCTTGTAGAATGCAAAGCAAAACTTTCTTATGAGTCGCGTGACATTTCGTGTTTTGTTTGTCCGAGGCACGCAATTTCGTTTCGCGAGGGCTAGAGTGGTCTTTGTCGCATTTATATTTATGTTACACTATTGTATTTTAAATTAAATTATTACTATTATTATTATTATTGCTGTTAGCGCCTTTTGGATTATAAATTTAAAATGCTGAGGACCACCAACCCTTGGAACTTTATTATTTTTTTATTTGACCAACTAGAGATTGTCTTTTAACACATATATATTGTATCAATACATGACCTACAAACTAACTTAATATATGATAAATATTTTAGTATACACCCAGCCCTAGCTACTAGATATTTACTAATTGGCTAGCAAGACTTACAAACTAATTTAACCTAGGACAGTATGTCTAATACTACACCACCAGTTATAGCTCCTAGATATTTACTAATTGGATAGCAGGATTTACAAACTAACTTAACCTAGGACAGTAGTTTAATACTGAACATAGAGATTTAGCTTATAGATATTTACTAATATGATAAAAAGGACCAACACACATTTAAATAGTGAGTATTTCATTCTGCATAAACTAGAATTAAGCCGTGCTTCCCCAGACTGATGGTCGATCACTATCAATACTTCACCCGCACTTGCGTGCGGTGAGAGTGTAAAACTACTTAAGAAAAAAAATCATTCTTTGAGTAGATCCAGTAGATATTCGAACCCAAGTGTTCCATCCCCAGATAACTAAATGAGTCAAACACCTCGTCCTCGTGGCCACCGATGATTGTGCAATTAAGAAAAATACATTATAAACTAAACCCTCACTTAGACTAAGTGCTATTACACATTGTAAATGAAAGAAAAAAGAGAAAAAAGGAGCAAAGTTTAATTTTAACTCAATTTTATTTAGTGCTGCTATCTATTGGACAGCCATAAAAACTTTCTAAAGCATTTCAGGCTATGGACGTGAGAGGTCTCTGTCATATTTAAATTGCGTTAGTGCTGCCATCTTTTAGACAATCATGAGACCTTTCTAATACACTTTATAATATGGTTAAAAGAGGTATCTGTAATATTTAAATTGAGTTAGTGCTGTCATGTGTTAGAAAATCATGATACCTTTCTAATACACTTAATATTTTGGTTAAAAGAATCCTGACATATTTAAATAAATTTTATAAAAATGTCTTACTTGTGGTTTTAGTGAGGTTAGAGATATAAAAGTTTTCCTGGAAAATGTGTGTATTGTGACTTTCTACCTTTTCCCGCTGTAGCCTTCATATATGATCAAGTAATGTGAAGTGGCCTTAATAGAATATCGATATTAGAGGGTGAAAATGATTGGTACGTGTTTTATTGTATGCAGTAATGTAATGGTTGGGCAGTACAGTATCTTATGAGGGGTAATTTTAGTTACAAGCCAGTCCTTGTTGCTATTAGAACCATACAATTTATTTAATGATTCAATTTCAAGACAATTTGAGTTATTATTTAATACACTCCGTTTTAACCCAATACCTGGCAGGTTTATTTGGAGTTTTCTAGGTACACTCAATTTAACCTAAAAGGTAGCAGCAGTCTTACCTTGACCGATCACACTATGTCCCATTATTATAAGCTGCACCATAGTGAAACCAAGCAAGGTAACAGTCTTACCTTGACTGATTACAATATGGCCCCATCTTATAAGCTGCACCATAGTGGACTAAAGCAAGGTAACAATTTTACCTTGACATATTACACTATTGTTCTATCCTATAAAATAAACCATAGTCTAATCAATCATGGTAGCTGTCTTACCTTGACATATTACTCTATGGTCCTATCCTATGAGTTGCACAATAGTGGAATAAAACAAGGTAGTCTGGCTATTTTAGAGGTTAGACAAAGGGTATAGTCAACGTTTATCATATAGAGACTTATAAAATATATTCACTCTTTTTTTGCTGTTAATATGTTGTACAAGGTTATCAATATTATTATTATTAGGTATTGATGATGTTAATCAAATTTACGGATACATATCACATTACTTGACGAATACGTGAAAGTAGATATAGTGATTTTTATACCCGTCAGATAAGAAGTTACCTATGCAAGTTTGAAAATGCATTAGTTTCTAACAGTGGGTAGGTCGTAAGACATCTTGTTCTCATTGTGTTAACTACTTAGGTTAGGTGTTATATGGGAGATGAGGCGGGCTCTTAAGACGTCTGGTTCTAGCTGTATTACCTACCTAAGTTATGTGTTATCTGGGAGGTGAGACGTGCTCTTAAGACATCTGGTTCTAACTTTATTACCTACCTATGTTATATGCTATCCGGGGCTAGAATAAGTTCACTTCATGACTTACAATATTATTTAATCCGAGGAAAAAAGCATCTATTAATAAACCTACAAGCCGTAAGGCCAAGACTTAAATATTTAACTTTAACATTATGTATTTATTCGAAGTATTTAACATACACTGTCTTACCCAACTGATATCAGCACATGAGAATCTCTTTGAGCAAGTGCGAAAGAGCCCGCCATATTTATTGGTAAAATTATTTTCACTTTACACGCCACAATCGACAGGAGACTGACGGTTTTACTTCCACCTCCGAAGGAAGTTGTGCTACGGATTTTAAAGCTAAAGAAAATTCCGTCGACAACGACTGGGTTTGAACCCAAGAAACATCGAGTTCTGAGGTGAGCATTTTACCCCAAGATAACCGAGATCGACTAACCTCAAAATTAAAACTGGTAATTTTATGGGATTAAAAAAAGAAGAAAAATCTTTTCTCTTAATATCGACTAATAATCATGATTAAATTTTGCATTCAGGCACTGTTTACCAACAAAATGGCGGATCTCATTTTCCAGACAAAATTATTTAAACCTCACATGAGTTTTTATCTACAATTTTAATGATATTTCTTCAAATATTTGAGATAAAAAATATCTAATCTTTAAAAACAAATAGGACTAATAAAAATAAAAATCTTTTAGTTGAAATGTTTATTTTTTATATTATTGTCTGAGCTATAATAAAATATAATTTTTAAATAAAGGTCGGGGTGAGTTGATGTTTATAATCTTTGGTGGACTGTTCTCAATATGCTTCTGTAACAGTGTAAGTTATTTTTATTTATATTGTTTGGTGAAATATGTTATGTTTCAACACCAATGTCAGTGAAGTCTCTTACTAGCAGACACTTTCCGGTTTCAAAAGCTTGTCCGTTACTAAGAAATGTTTGTTCTTGGGAAAAATATATTTTTAAAATAATACTACTTGAACACTATTTAATATATGACCTAAATAATGTGGATATTAACTACAACAATCTAATTACTGCACTTAAGTGCCTGCATATATTTAAAAAAAAATTAGCAAATCCTGGACATAATTAGTATAAAGATGAAACCAACACCATTTGTTCTTGAAAAATGTCATAAATAAAATATTCAAATTATACCAAAATATGGTTGGTGGAAAGACGCATTTTTTTTTTTCAAAATGTCTTCCGAAAACTACACGTTCACTGTTAATTATTGAAATACTGACTTCCCATTTACAGTTAGTGAAACTATTTCCCCAGCATTTATTGTTCTTCTTGAAATTTACTTTTCAATAATACCAAATATAACCGTAAGTGTATAACGGAGTGGATACTTCCACCAACGATATTTTGGTATACTTTGAATATGTTATTTATGATATTTTTCAAGATCTTTGTACTAATTATTTCAAGGTTAAACCACATATTCAGGGCCCTAATGTGCAGTTATGAATGCCGGATAGTTATGACTAATTAATTAATAATGTACGTAGATCACTTTACAGATTGCATAGTACTTAGTGTACTATCGCTACAAACTAACATCGCCACCAACCTCCGCCATCTTAAAAGAGTGTATATACACTTACCCCATTCTACGAGGAAGTCAACGCCTAATCACTGATACTCCACGCACGTCAATACAGAACACTGCTTATCGTTCGAGTTTGGCAAGAAAACAAGAATTGTAACATTAGCCGCTAGCTAATGTTACAATATTGGAAAGTGTAAACTTACCCAATTCTACAAGACGTCAGCGGCCATGCTCATGTAAACACTGCGAGCCACTTATCAACACACACCTGGCCATCAAGACCTTCCTTGTAAGACTGAGGCGCGCCCACTGGAATACATCACGCCGTTTCTGCTTGCCCAAAGACCATAAGAAGAAAAGAAGTAACACTCCACCAAGTTTACGAGCGGGCTTCTACTAGATCCGTGAGGCTCCTAGAACCTTCTCCACCCTGTCTACGTTCTTTG
>CABFVZ010000860.1:29931-40192 GCA_902151445.1 Timema monikensis | reverse complement strand
TTTTTTTTTTAATTTCCTTATTAAGTGTTTGAACCCTCTCTTTTGGATGGTAGATCCTAATTGTGGTTCAGAATGAAGTTACGGAGTGGTATGTGACCCCGTGTTCACTTATCCCCGAGTTCAAGACTCTGCGCATGCGCTAAGGCTTGGGGAAAGGAGCGAGAAGTGCTACCACATGTGTCTCCCTACCCCCTCATAGTCATCCTCATGACGTTGTGCGCAGGCGTCAATGAGAGGGCCATTTCTGACTAGCTGTTGATGACTTCATTGGTCATGTGATATCTACCTACCATTTACCCGCCCCCTTGCTCTCCGCCGCCCGCTGTTCAAAGTGAAATATACGCTACTACCCCAGAATGGAGCTTTACTCTTTGATCCTAATAGGAATTAGAGACTATCCAACATGGGATCGTTATTTTGGAAAAGACTTTTTCACATAATTTTTTATTTAAAAGCTTGGAAATCTCTAAACTCATTCTAAATTATGTAGGGTTTAAATTTAATTATGTTTCTACATTTTTAATGTTTTTTCTTTACTAAATTAAATTTCTTTCGGAATTAAAATTTGTTTTGTATACTGACATATTATGGTCTTTAACCTTTTTGATCCGAATTCGGATGATTTATTCAAAAGTCAAAATTATTTAATTTAATTTTAGTGCGCTCTCTTGCACTTTATTTCGTTTGGCCATATACGTACAGTTGTAGCGAGTCCAAACGTAACTAATAATGTTTGTTATCTTATTTTCAAGTTTAACGCTACTGGGAAATACATTAGATATTTATAGTATGTTAGGAGTTTATTGTAAGCTTAGTAGATAGGTTTGAAAGAAAATAAGTATTTTCATGTCTAAATTACCCTCGCCTCACGGGTTATTAGATGAGAATAATGATGTTTCTTATAAACATTAGATCAAGGTATATAAACTACGAGCGAAACTCTACTAGTTGTTTTATAAAAGATATGTTTTATAAATATGGAAATGTGATAAGTATGGACTTTTAAGACAAGCTTAATATCATGTGTTAACAGGTATCTTTTGAATGGCTTAGCCATAATGTGTAGATGATATGTTGTATCTATGCTTATAATCTAATTTACATATTATTCGCAATAATCAACTTTGTTTACTTTGGAACTGGCTATGTTTCCTAATGATGAATATTCTCTAATTTGGTTATACGCGCGTTGAACGCTTTAATTTTAATATTGCTTTGTTTACTTATATGCATATATTGCTTCCTGACGTATTGTTTAATCATCTTCTATTGTGCATTGTCCGCAATCACTAAATATTATATTGTTTACCTTTTGAGTCTTATTCAATACTCTGATAATAAGCGGTCTTCAGGCCAATGTTAATTTTATGTCATTCGTTATGCATTTACATTAAGCAAAATCCTTACTCCCTTAGCGTCAATAGTTGAATTCACTATCTTAGTGAAAGTTAAGATAGCTAGGCCTGGATACTTGATCTTGTGTATTTGAATGTTAACGTCAATATTTGAATACACTATCTTAGTGAAAGTTAAAATAGCTAGGTCTAGTCATTACCAGGTAGGCTATTTTTAGAAATTTCTACTAGAGATGGAAGATGGGACTGCTCAAACTTAACATGAGCCAATGACACTCATGACATTCCCACAGTCAACTACTCTACTTTATACCCAAACTTTTTCCATTCCAGGGCACAATTAGTGCAAGACAATATTTTTCACGGTACACTAGTGTGTAAAAGATGCATTACATGGACCTCCTATGTCCATCAGGTGCCTCACTCTGAATATGAGGAGGTCAATCCCCTTCCACCCATATTGTGACATGAAGAATGAGTCAATAAATCTTTAGACAAGCAGTTCACTTAATCATTCTTCATGTCACAATATGGGTGGAAGAGGATTGACATCCTCCAATTCAGAGTGAGGTGCCTGCTGGATATAGGAGGCGGGTTACCTTACTTACCGTGGACCACCCTGTATAATACATTTTCTATTAAATTTATATAAAAACTAAAATTATGAGTATCGAGATGCAGTTTACAATAAGTGTATTGTTCTATCGGTGCCCTCTTCAACTTGCAGAACAAATTTACTGTTTACTTTAATTATTTCAACAATATTTCGACTGATGTTCTCAGATATTTCAAAAATACATTCGTCTATCTTATTATTCGACAAAGACAATTTTGAAATATGCGCTTTAGATTATTTTATAAGCATGATTTCAATAATGACCTGAAAGGTTGGACTAATCACATTTTCACCAATAACATGTGGTCTAGTGTTTTTTTGCGACCAATTCAGAAACTGTGAATGATGGTTCAGGTGCACTATCTGAAATTTAAACAATTTTTTTTTTCATTTGTGCCTTTTGTTGACCTTATTTTTTTCTGTGACTCACTTGGATGTTTGTTGGTTGGATGCCGCTTCATTTGGCTCAGAATTGTTGTTTCATTGCTCAGACGTTTTCAACAAAAGATACAGATAGAAACTGGTCGGTCACAATCTCCTTTTCAAGTGAAAACTAAAATTATCTATTGCTATAACACTTTGGGAGGCTTAAAACTGGAACTAATTGTAGATTTATTACAAGATATTTAGTTGAATTAAAATCTTAACAAATTTTGGCGGCACACTTCCAAAATTTTGTGGCACACTAAAGTACCACGTCACACAGGTTGGGAACTACTTCTCTATATGGACTGAAGTTTTTGTGCGTTGTTTAGAGATTGATATGCATAAATGTGCGTCTCTAGAAGTGTCAATGTCCATTAGTGAGTTAGTCCGTAATTGGGCGGATGTTTAACCATCAGATATCATGTTATTTTGCCAAGGAAAATTAAACTGTCCGTTATAAAGAAGAATTTGCTATTCAGATGTGTCCTTTGAGGCCCTTGGCCCTGTCGATTTTGTGAGATGGTGATAAAGAGGGTGAAAGGCGTAGCGTGGATTCACAACCGACCAAAGTATCCTTCCGCACCAACAAGAACAGATAGATCACGGTAAACGTAGATGGCTCTATATACCAGTCTTGTGGAAAAAAATTATGTTTGGAAATATCAGGGTTTATTTTTCGGGAATGAGTGAAGTTTATATAGTAATATTTTCAACGCTTTTCTAATATCACGTGTCAATGTTTATCAGGTGTTAAATTTTCTTTCTTTTTTCCCCATACAGCCAGCAGTTTTTTTTATTGGAAAAGGTCAAAATTATATATNTATATATATATATATATATATATATATATATATATGATCAGTGTAAAAACTAAAGAGGATATTTGCATCTAAAAAGTATAACATAATCAACATTCTTCTATTCTTGAACAAACTTTTTCCGAAAAGAAAATCGCAAAATAATAATAATTCTTTAAGATAACCGTTTGTTCCCATGGCTCTGAATTTCCACCCCAAATAAAAAGGGCCATTCACCCTTAAGGGAGAATTAAATGAATTCAGTTTCACGTATCTTATGAGTTTTAAGTAAAATATCTCCACGATTAGCAAAAGGACATACAAAGTTCTTGCTCCACACCGTACCAGTTACTTTAAATATTTATCACTTATTGGGGAAAGTGAAATTAATCTGCTGAAACTCACCCCTAAGTGAGATAGTTTATTTACCCTCTAATATATATAATTTTTTGTTTGTTTGGGAAGAAAATTTATTTTCTAAAGCTTCAAGACACAACGTCTCCACACAGATGTTACAAGTCGAATATCAGAGCGCATGCGCAGTAGTTCTTGGCGTTACCAGCTTGAATCTTAACGACCAGTGACCCAGACATCCTCCCTTTACGACCCCCTCCACCCATCTCTCGCCCCCCACCCCAACCAACCCCGCGTTAAGCCAAAATACTTAATTTCTCATTCTGAATCCAATTACGGGGTGAAGGGTTACTTTATTCAAAGTCTGAAATAAAAGTTACATTAAGAATTAGTGGGGACCACCTTTGTGGTTTAGCGGTCAGAGTTCCTGGCTACAGATCAAGAGGTTCCGGGTTCGATACAAACATTTACTGTGAAATGGTGGGTCTGTAATAGGGTCAAACTCGACCTGGTGAGGACAAATGAGGAGATAGCTGAATTTATAAGTAGCAGCTTCAGTCTAGAAAACTGATATTAATGGCCTGAGTGATCCTCAACTGGCCACATGACACCCTCTACCCGCAAATGTTGGCACGTTATATTATTATGGTATTATTATTATTATTATTTTAGAGAGTTTATTCATTTATCATTCGTTATTAATCTTTGAGAAGAATTAATGGATTTTTATAATACTGTAACCTTATACTATTAAATTAATTTAAACATGGTTAAACTATAGTAATAATCAATTATGAACACTTACTTTCTTAATGAAAATTGTATTTTCAAAGTCACTTAATATCAACGTAATTAAATATTATTTATAAAACTTTAACCATCAAAGGTTTGCTAGTATAACAGGATAATAATTTCAGAAAATTATGACCCATAAAGTCTTACAAAGATGTCTTAACGTCACCATGAAATTCCTATTGAAATAAAACGGAGAGGATTTAGAGCAGTTGGGCAGAGTTTTCTGCTGTTCTATCGTCATAAAAGATGAATTATTTGAATCAGACAAAAACTTACCAATTTACATACTCTATGGAATTAGAAACCCTAAAGATCATTGCCACCTTAAAAAAGTACACTAGCTATCAATTTCTTTACTAGTTTTATCCAGTCCACCTCATTACACCCAATCACTATCTTAAGCTAGGTCCATCCAGTCCACTTCATTACACCCTATCCCTATCTTAAGCTAGGTCTATCCAGTCCACCTCATTACACCCTATCCCTATTTTAAGCTAGTTCTATCCAGTCCACCTCATTACACCCTATCCCTATCTTGAGTTAGTTCTATTCAGTCCACCTCATTACACCCTATCCCTATCTTAAGCGAGTTCTATCCAGTCCACCTCATTACACCCTCTATCTTTCAACTCCATTCTAATCAACAAAATGGGGCTGAACTACGACAAACTCTCGTTTCCCACCACTCTTAGCGGGGCAAAATTCGTTTCCCCCTCTCCCCCCAACACACCTGAATGAGTGCGGTTGCTATGAGTCATTAGAGTTGACAGATAAAAGAGAAGGTGGTGTCTTTTGAGGGTTAAGCCACACCGAAATAAAGTTTCTCCTGCCCCAACGGCATTCCCCACGTTAAAACAAAAACTATCCTGTTGCAAGTCGATTCAAACACGCTAACCATGTTGACCATTTCATATGAAAGGGGGACGGGGGGCGAGAGGGAATTGCTTTGAAGCATTCTCTATTATGAGTGATGTGGTCGTTACATTAGTGTACCAACCAAATTCTATCTTGTTTAATTTGTATAAAGTGTTTTTTTATGTGTGTGTATATATAATATTCCACATATTTCAGTCAACATTCTAAAATATTATTATGTCTGTACAATATTAACTAAATACGAGTTTTATTAAGTCCAACTCTCTGCCCCCCCCCCCACCCAAGCACCCTTCTCTCTCAAAATTCCACAAATATGCCAAGACCTCTCAAAGGCATGTGTGATAGTATCTATTATAAATAGTTGCTGAAAGCTGCATTTGACCGCATGGCGTGTCTGAGTGTTATGGAGTCACATTTCAAACCCTGACTATAGCTTAAAGTATTTTTCTAAACGGATTAGATATTATTATTATTATTATTTAAGATGTGTCCTGCCACCAAGTTGTAACAACTGTACCGTTATGTATTGTGTGTCAGACTATATAGTAATCTCTTGACATTGACTTACCCGCCTCGGTGGCGTAGTTGGCTAACGCGCTAGTCGTGTTGAGCTCGACTGCCGAGGACGGGGAAATCGAGGTTCGGATCTCGGTAGAGTGAACTGGGGGGTGGTTTTTCCTAAATGGTTTTCCACTCTCCCTCCACGCAAATGCGGGTTCACTTCCTCTATATTCAACCTTACCAATTCCTAATCCATTAGCGTAATTATTAATACTTAAAGCGTATAACCCGAACGGGTAGTAAGACGTGGTGCTAAATAATAATTTAAAAAAAAACATTGACTTAAAACAAAAAAAATCAATATTTTACTTTATCTCAACTTTCAACGATAGAATGTTTTGTAATCGTCAAAATAATCCTACTCGAGATTTTGAAGAATGTCAACAGTCACTGAAAAAGTGTTTTTTTTTTCATCCATTCTGTACGTCTGTCTTACCGTTACTGGAACTTGAGGTGAAACCATTTTACCTATTAGGCTGAAACTTGAATGTAAGAGTTTTTATAAAATTCCTCAAAGGAACAGTATTTTTGAAGTTCACATTCAGGGCTTTTGTAAACATACATAATAGCGCCGTGAGATATATTTAATACTACTTTTCATACAGTTGTTATATGCGCGCTGTATAACCATCCAGGGGCTTTGTAAACATACATAATAGCGCCGTGAGATAGATCCGATACTACATTTCATACAGTTGATATATGCGCGCTGTATAACCATCCAGGGGCTTTGTAAACATACATAATAGCGCCGTGAGATAGATCCGATACTACATTTCATACATTTGATATATGCGCTCTGTATAAGTATCCAGGAGCTTTGTAAACATACATTATAGCGCCGTGAGATAAATCCGATACTACATTTCATACAGTTGTGCTATGCATGCTGTATATCCATTCCAGAGCTTTACAGGATTTAAAGGGGTAAGCTTTGTAACAATAGTTTTTATTAATCATATCCAATATTTTAAATTATTAGTTCAATAAGCTTATCAACGTATATTTCGACGTGATGGCATGTACTTTTAGAGGCCTTTACTGTTATTGAGGCTTCGTTTAGTTTCCCACTGAGGCTTTGTTAAATTTTAGAGTTACGATCAAGTTGAGAAGGGAGGCACTGCGAGATAAGGGAAATATTTTTATATTTTTGTAGGATTTTTTTTGCCGGAAAAGTAATCTAAATTTCTCCAGTAGGAACATAATAGTGTAGTTTTCTTCCCATGTTGATATCAACAGTTGTTGAATATTTGTCATGAGCATAGTGGCATTAGATGATACATTTTTTTAAATGAGGAGAAAAAGTTGTAATTAAATTATAGGACATACTTTATGGATATTCATCAATTATTGTTGATATCACCTTGCGAAGAAAAGTAAACTTTATGTTTTACTGAAGAAATATTTGATTTATTTTGTTAAAAAAAAATTATATACAATTTGAAAAACACTTATCTTTCCTCACGATCCACACACGCCCACCTTAAACATCATCTTAAAATAAATTTCATAATAAATAATAACCAATGCATCTTTAAAAGTGGGATTGAATCGTTTTATTCCAAACGTTTTAGCAGCTTTATGATTAATATTTAATGGTCTAAAATCTGTGCTTAGGATGAGAACGGTAGTTTACATCAATGGTATTTAGTGTCCGTGGTGACATTTTCAGGCGTAGGTAACATTTAAACACTATAAATACATATTTATTTCTAACTAAAACTTATTATTTAATACATTATTTTGGATGTAATTTATTTTATTTGTGTTTAGATGAAGATAATAGAATATGAAAGGGTTACAGAGGAAAAGGAAGAATAGTCCAATTTTAACTCGAAATGAGTTAGTACTGCCATCTGTTAGGCAATCATGAAACCTTTCTAATACACTTCATATCATGGTTAAAAGAGGTCTTTGTCATATCTAAATTAAGATAGTGCTACCATCTGTTAGGCAATCATGAAACCTTTCTAATACACTTATATCATGGTTAAAAGAGGTCTTTGTCATATCTAAACTAAGATAGTGCTGCCATCTGTTAGACAATCATGATACCTTTCTAATGAACTTTAGATTATGGTTAAAAGAGGTATATGTCATATTTAAATTAATTAAAATAAAAAGTGTTTATTGGGGTACTTGTGAAATTTGAGATATAAAAGTTGTTTGTCCTGGAAAATGTGTGTAATATTACTTCACCCCCTTACTCACCCCATGATTTTCACCTTTTACCCTTCATGTGTACCAACAACTTAGAGGATGAAAATTTTATGAAACAATATATCTGAGGACACGTGAAAAAAAAAGTACCACTGGTTTAGAGGACGTGCAACTCAATAACGCGCCCTGACTGATTTAAAAAAAAAACCTCAGTGGAACATCATTCTCTTTCTGACCTACCAAGATTTGAACCATGACCTACATCCATCAGCGAGAACCCAGTTTGTTTATTTATTTATTAACTCATGTACAAACATAATCACTCCATTTACTTACGGGGAAGGCAAGAAACTGTACTTATATCTCAAAAAAAAAACATCCTAACTAACTTCCTCCACACTTCCCTATCCTTGCATACTCCCTGCTCTTCAACAACATCCTTACACCGAGTCATACATGCTATTATATTCATTAAACTTTTAATGTTTCTCTTTTTCATATATTCGTCTACAACTTTTAGCCACATCTTACCTGGACCTACCCCTTCCTTTTGATTCACACTCTCTACCTTCATATATATTTGCTTCGTCACTCGAGCCACACTCATCCTCTAGACAATCCCAAACCAACATATGACGCTTCTTTCACAATGACGTAAACACAGAAGGTGGTAGTTTAATCTTTATTGATTTTTTTTTCTTCAAAATGTACTATTATTATTATTATTATTATTATTATTATCACCGCGTCTTACTACCCATTCGGGTTATACGCACTTATGCTAATGTGTAATGGTAGGGTGATTGTGAGATGAAATGGAGGACCTACAGTTTAACGTGGAATCCGAACCACGGGAGGCCTGGCATTCCCCACATTCACAAGATATCTTGTCAGAGGTGAAGGAAGGGTTTGGTAATCAGATAAATCTGTGCCAGGACCGAGGATTGAACCCCGGCCGCCAGCATAGAAGTGTGACACCTTACCCCTAGACCACCAGGTCACCATTTTCAAAATGTACTAAAGTTCGTGAAATAAATTGTTGGTTTATTTAGAGGACGCATACGAAAACCGGCTAAGAATGAGAGAATTTGAATCTGCCTGAATGGAAATAAAGAGAAGGAAAACCACCGATTGTAAAGTTAAATACCGCAATAGATTCTCTCTCTCTCTCTCTCCTAATAAATTATTCTTAAAACGTAATTAAATAACACAGCTCGATAAATAAAATTAAGTAGTTGACTTTCTCGAAAGAGGTGAAAAAAAACTATAGATGAGATTTATCAATGAAATAAAATAAAAATTGTTGGGCTTACGCGGTACTTTCCTCCCATACCTCCTCTACCCTTAGACCCCCAACCTCCCTTTTTGTCCTTCACCTCTCCCTACCCACTCACGACGAACGGTCGTATAATGTAATTGGTAGCCAGGTCAGGATTTAAAAAAAAAAAACACGATAGCATTCGGACATGGTAGAGTCCACGGATTCATGGACAATAGACCCCCTCCAACCCTCCTTCCCAAAACACGAGTGAGGGTGGGTGAGGGGTTTCAGGGGTGATGCCTTCGAGGAGGGGAAAGAGTGGTCTCTCAGTATACGGGGGGTAGAGCGGGGTAGTAGGGGGAGTTGGAGAGCCGTCGGCGGAACACGAAACTGATTAACTTTCACAGGGATGAGGGGGTTCGATTCTAATTTGCACACACAAATATACATATACCATGGGGGGAAGGGGGATGAAAGGGGGAGGGGTCCGAAACGGGTGAAAACCAATAAGAGAAACAGTGGATTGCGTGTAAAAAAATATCGGTGTGTTCTTGTGGTGTGATAAAAAAAAAGTGTGTAATTATCTTACAAAGGTTTGAACGAGGATGGAAGTTGAAGGAATGGGGGGGAAAAAAATTGGATGGATTTTGATATTTTATAATTACAAAAAAGAAAATCTGTTTATTTTCATCTAATACGTATTTCAATAGGAGTCATGCTCTGCTAAACACATCGTGTCACGTGTTCAGTGGAAACAAAATTTAATTTCAAAAACTCTATTATAATTATGCTTGTTTTTTTTCTAGCAATATTTGGGTCACTTCAAAAACAAAATAAAAGAAAAAACTTCAATAATTTGTGTGATTTACACACCTGCATCTATTATCAACTATAATATAGTTTATTTGCATTCTCAAATAATGTACGTTAACGCGAAACGTGATTTCGACTCGTTTAATTTACACTCATGAGGACCATTAATGGGAGACTAAGTGGTTAAAATGGTCAACCAACCATGTAGGCTACCTCTGGTTTAAATCCTAAAAAAAAAAAAAAAAAA